>CALNHX010009509.1:0-49119 GCA_940337035.1 Agriotes lineatus | reverse complement strand
CGACTTAGCTTGTGAGGGGGGAGCAGGGGGCACGCGGAAAGTTCCGATTTTTGGTTTATCGCTTATATATCGAAAACGGTTATCCTTCGCCAATAAGTGGTTATATACAAAATTGAAGAGAATAACATTTTCTCCAAAAATGTTTCTATTAATTTTTTACCTATATATTATAGTTTTCGAGGTATATGCTCGTAAAGTGCGAGAATTTTCGATACACTGTTTGTGCCTCACGTTTTTTTTATAAACTTTGCCACTTAACTTCTTTACCGTTTATTTGAGACGAAAGTCCTCAAGAAAAAGTTTTAGAGCATTAAACTCTTTTAAAATGAGTAATTATTTAGTATATTTTATCTTAAACTGATACAAAGTTTGAGCAATTTGAAAATTTGGAGATATATGTCACAAAATCGTGTATTGCAGTTTCTTGTTATAAAATTGATATTAAATTGTAAAAATGCTACTATATATCGTGTATTTACACCGTAATCCCTGGCGATAAGGTAGTTGTACTAGGTGAGTTTTTTAAAGTGTTACAAGGCGATATCTCGAAAATGGATCAAATATTTTGATGAAATTTTGATGAGGTAATAGGGAGATGAGGGCACATATAAAATAGTAATTTACGATACAAGTGCGTAAAGCTACTCTTTAGGCACGAGTGGGGTAGAGTTAAAACGCGAGTGGGCGAGCGTTTTAAGCCCCGCGAGTGACTGAAGATGCTTTACGCATGTGTATCGTACAATATTTTATCTACAATAGAATCTAGAGAACACGGTAAATATAAAAAAAAATTAACGCAAATTAGGATTACCAGCAACCGGTCGTAATTTTGTGTGCTCTAAAAATTTTAAAACAAGTTGCTACTGACAACGTGCCTAATGAAATCTTTTAAACGCGTTACTACTGACGACGTAAACCAATGAAAACATATTATTAAACAGCCGTAGATAAACATATTTTTGACATTTACCTCATCTCTATTTTGAGGAGTGGGAGGTAACTTTGGAATTTTAAATAGGATGATGTACTTTTGTTTGGAAAATTAGAATCTACGTAAAATACTACATATGTGTACAAAATATGTTTTGATTTGCTTTTTATTTTACGGAATTATGATTTCATAGGTTATAAAATTAAAAAGAATAATAATCGTTAAGACGTCAAAATTCTCAACTGATTTAAGTAAAAATAACTCCTTTCCATGGAAACGAATAATAATACTGAAATAAGTAAACTTGGTTTATTCGTAAAATTTATTTATTTTTTAAACTCAATCAAAATTTGGTAATCATAATTCCGTAACCGAAACAGCAAATCCAATAATGTTTTGTACACATACGTAGTTTTTTACGTAGATTCGATTTTTTTAAGCAAAAACATTATCCTATTTAAAATTAAAGTTACCCCTACGTGTCAAAATAGAAAAGAGGGGTAATTATAAAACATACATATAAATATGTCCCCCCATCTCCCTATTACTTCATCAAAATTTAATGAAAATATTTTAAACCGTTTTCGAGATATTCCCTTGTAACATTAAAAAAACTCACCTAGTATAATAAAAACAACTGTTCATTGCATTTTTGTTTAAATTTAATTAAAAAAATAGAAACACATTAAGGCACGTTAAGTACATGAAATAGTAATGACATTAACGAAAAATCATAATATGGAAATCACATTATTTTGGTTCCCTTGGGGCGCGGGCGGGAGGGTCCTGCAGTCATCTGAGGTGGTGGATCGTGCTTCTCATCTTCTTCGTCTATATTCTCTTTCACCTCGTCTTTCATATCTTCAAGTGACCTGGGAAGAGACTCCACCTCTTAGGTACCGTCATCCCCGTTTTCTAAGCCGGGGATTCCTTGAGACAACCCCCCGGTAGTTTTGACACGTGCGGAGCACTTTATCGATGCTGTCCTGCACCCACATTTGCCACTGCTGCAGTCTTTGGTACACCTGCAGAAAATAATTTTCAAAATTTTATTTGGTGCGGCGGGGTCTTCGGTTCGTGTAGGAGCGAACTGGTTGCCTGACTTACATTCTCACTCCCACAGTTCAGGGGCAGCTCGTTTTCTAACCACTGCTGGACTTAGTGGCTTGTTCTGAAGGAGATGACGTTTGCTACTGGTGTGACGAACATTTGGTAGCGATAGTGGTTAAGAGATGTCTCTTTTGCTTTTTTACCATACCATCCCAAGAGAATATTTTTCCGTCTTCCTCAACCTGAGCTTGTGATGAGAAGGAGCGGAGAAGACTTTAGCGGCTTTGCAGATGTCAGGATGTTTTTCATGCAAATTGATAAAATCAACTTTACTCTTCCGGAATGCTCTTTTTGTTTTCTTTAATATCACTTCCTCCAGGAATGTTTGTAGGGTTGGGGGAACAGAACCCGTATCCTTAAGGAAGCACATCAGTGGGTGGATAGGTAGTTGTATCATACACCTGGCTCTGAATGTCCTGCCTTATGATCTCTGCTGCTTTTTTCACGATCCTCAGCCGCCCATCATTTGATTGGTTCTCCTTTTGGACCAACAATCAGTCAGAAGTTTGTTTCAAGTGTTTCTAAAATCTACGTTTGGAACATGGTTTGGGTTTCGTCGTGGTGATATTGAAATATGATCTCCAAATTCTTCCAACAGTTTTGCTTTGATAGTCTTGTCAGTAGGTAAAACTGCCGCTCGTAATTTACCAAGGGTGAAGTGGCTGCCACCGTTGGTCCATGAAAGCATAAAGTTCATTTATGGCTTCAGCAACATAGTCGCAAGTTTCTGTCTTGGTTTTCTGTTTCGAATAGAATGGCCAGAAAAACTTCGTGCGACAACCTTTGTGGTGTAACGCTTCCTCAGCGACTAGATCATTCTTGAAGGACAGACTGCTTTTGCTAAACCAGTCTCCATACATGATTGATGAATGGAGTCTATGGTTCGAACTTGATACACTTTTTCCGTTTCTCAAGGGGTGCCCTTTACTCATTTTTGAAACGTTCTTTATAGAAAAAGGACTGACCCTTAAAGCCGAGTGTTGGTAGTGATGAACTCAACGTTACATTTTCAGTTACTGATGGCCTCCTCAAATCAGCCTCAATTATTTGGGTTCTAGTGTATCTTTTTTCCTCCATGAGATGTGAAGTATGATGGATTTCACGCCAGATAGCTGAGAACCCTTGTCCTTCCTTTTTTGCTGGTTTCTATCAGCGACGATATTTCCTTTTCAGATATCTTTGAAACATCATCACCCGGTTCATCCATGTCTTCATCACATATAAAACACTTATAAGTCATTGCAATTGGAGCGAAGTTGGTAATTAACTGAAACAAAGAAATAGATATATGTGTATTAGTCAGACAGAGACACGAGATAAGCTTCTGATGCGCATGGTATGAAAAGTATACCAGATACAAAAATCTGTAAATGGGTTTACAATAACTTCCCTCGCGCGAATTAGATCAATTTGCAAATTTAAAAAAATGTATCCCGCTGGGGTTTGCGTCTGCATAGCGGTCGTAACCGCATCTGCGTACCGCATCGGTAAGTCGAACTGCGCCATCCAGCCTTATTGAAATGAGTGCGGCGAGAGTCTCTATTTAACGGAAGGGTCTTATTGTTGAAACGTTTCGACTCTTTTGTGACATTATCCTGTATCTGTTGAGTCCTATTTTTGGCAAGTGTAAAGCCTGACCTATGTGAAAATTATTACTTCATTCTATTTCAAAATTAACGCAAAAATAACCAAAATTTAATTTTGGAGGTGCTCACCCTGTTTATATTTGCCTGAAATTTTCACAGTTTTATACCAGATACATATATAATATGTATGCAAAATATCATCTTCCTCCGACAAATAGTTTATGAGTTATACCGCCAACAGGTAGACAGACAAACAGACAGACAGACGGAATTGAGAAAGCCTGTTTTTCGTCATTTAGGGACCCTCAAATGTGAAGATCTGAAGACGACGGAAGTAAAAAAGAGCATTCTTGTAGGGAATTTTGGCAGCTTCAATTTTATATACTGTTACATTATAAATTGCCGATATTGAATCGTAACATGTACTCGGACTAACTCAGTGGAAGGGCGTAGGTAACTTCAAAACTAATAGATCCTAATTATTGGGGCGCCATATGATTCAGGCCCATGTTCCCTTGTTCATTTGAGTGAACGAACCATTAAATTGCTCAAAGGAAACAACACACAATATGTTACGATCAATCCTGAATGAGTTTTTATGTAAAATACTTGTTTTTGTTTCTAGCTCATGCGTGTTTTGATAATAGATGGAGATTCACTTACTCATAAAGAAAGTAGCCAATTATATAACGATAAAAGTTACCTATTTCGATTACTTTTTTTTATATTTTTGCAAAGGCAGCCTCACAATTGATTAAAAAAAGTTTTGGAAGTATAATTTTTATGGGGGTAGATTATACATTTTTATTCCATACATATTTAGTTCCTTTCTTCTTCGCCATTTCACTTGCTCCTTTAAAAGGACCTTTGTTTTGAAGCGTTAGGTGCTCATTGAAGTAGATATTCACTCCCAATTTATGCATACATTTACAATGTCCACGGTTTGTTGAACACACAGGGCTACGAAAACTATATAAAAACACTGACAATACTATAATACTAATTTCAATTAATAGAATATTGTAATTAATGTACTACAGTAATAATTTATTTACATTTATATATTTCACATTGTCCGTTTTTTACATACAATTTCTGAAATTTCAGCTATTTCAACCAAAAATCCCAAAGGCCAGAGCTGGTCAAGATGCAGAACCTCCTCGAACCCCCAGAGATAGACCCTCAGTTTCGAGTACTGCGTACGACGGAAACTAAACCTGACGGCACTTGGAGTAAGGCAACCGAGATTGCAAAGGCAACAGAAAATTGTTGCGTTATCGCAGTTATAAAGATATACGCTGATTTAAGTGAAAACTCAAGTTTGGGGCTTATCCGCACTACGTTCACTGTCTCGTAATGACTAAAGTTCCGCGCGACAGCCATCAACCGTATTTAATTAATATTTTGTGGCTAGAATTAGTTTCTGTTAACTTATCTCTACAGTTTTCCAAACTCCGATCTATCTAACTCGTAATAAGTTTTGCTCGGAGTACGCAAATGTTCGGGAAGGCTAATGGTTTAAGTAAATTTCAGTTTCTGAAGGTCTCCAAATTTCCGCGCGGAGCTCGTTTGTGGCGAAACAATTTTTTGCCCTTTTGCAGATTAGTTAGCCGGCGTGCAACAAGTAAATCAGAAGGGTAATTTGCATCTCTCTGGTGAGCAGCAAAATAGTACATAAAAAGTTTTAAAGCAGTTATTTCAGGGTTATTACTATGCATACAGAAACGACAACAGCGCCGAGGTGTGGAAATAGCAAAAGTTGAGTTGTAAAAGTTGACTTTATAAAGTTTATTGCAGGTGTTACTTTCTTTGTTTTCTTGTTCTACACTGTACGTTATATAGATAACGGCCTCCGTAGCATTGGAAAACCCAGAAATTACTTACTTTTAAAGCTGCACAGCGAAAATGCTAAGGAAACTTGGGGTTGTAAATACAGTAATTAGCGTGGTTCAGCAAACATTTTGTGCGATTGACAGGGTAAGCTATTATTTCTGAAATTACCGGTGGATTTATTTCTCATGTTGGTCTGAAACTAGGAAACCTTTGAACAAAAATGTGGGCTGGGTAATTGCATGTCGTGCTATGTAATTTTTCTTACATTAAAGCAACACAGTTCTTGCCCTATTCTTGTTCTGTTAAATATACTGCAATAATACACGAACATACATAATTCTATCAATGTATTGTGTACTTTTAGATGTATATACATATTACATTACTCTATTTAGGTGCCATATTTTTATATATATTCTGAAACTAAACTTTTTTAAACCTTATTAGAAAAATGTTTCTGTACATATTAGTATCAACATAAACGTGTTAGAGTAATATAGTGTCCTAGATTTTTAATTAGACATTGATGCCGTAGTAGTGACAGCATAATTCTCCCTTTTACAGCTGAATAATTATTATTGCAGCCATCTTTCTTGAATTTTTCCTAATTTATGTTTATATTATATCAATAATTACCAGGCTCCTAATAGAACTAATAGAATTTTTGATTGCACCTGATTCACTACTCTCCATATTCTTGTAGACCTTCAAAGACGGTTCTTGGAATACTCCTCAGACATCCCTTAAACGTCGTTTTATTATTTTGGTCAATGCCTATGTTTCAGGTTCATATATTAACCGTATCGTCATGTCCATAACTGTCGGAAACTCCTTTCTTACCATGATAATTGCTGATGGACGGTTTTGTATTATTCAATATCTTATAATGTTTTATTAAAAGTCCTTCATTAAATCTAAGCGCTAGTGTTATTATTATTTGTTACTTCCACAAATAAATAATCGTCAGGTTTACTTTGCCATTTCATATTACTTTACTCAATACACGTGATAAAGCATCTGGCACAATTCCTTTTCTGAAACAACTTCGCTTGCCTTACTATCATCTTGACTAATTCAATTCGACATTTGAATTTTGCTACATGAAACCACACTGGTTACAATCTATAATGTTCCCGGTGGATACTTGAACATTTTCATAATTAAGTTGATGTTTCTTTTTATGAAGTGCTACAATCTAGTAGTTTCTGCACTTACTTCCAGATCTCCACTCTTCTTTTCCATGTTCCACTTCCCACTTTGCAAAATTCTGCTTGAAAATTATCTGACCATTGCGCTTTTATTTTTCAAGCTGATGATATAGTTCTTTAGTTCTTCACATCTTCTAATATTTAATATTATCTGTTCCAATTTTTCTTCTTCTCCATCGTATTCACTAATTTGTAAGGGCAATTTTTGAAACTGGGACAGTTAATATGGTCTGTTCTGAACGTGACTGCTTTAATATGTATAGTTGCTAGGTATTTCTAACTTAATTTTCAACTTGTTTCAACGTTGCTATGAAACAAAGTTGTTATAATAAATGTAATTGTTTAAAGCCTCACTTAAGCCAATTAAATAATTCTAATTTCTCTATCAAGAGTTGTCCCAGTTTTTTTTTTTATCTTGCATAGTATGTCAACGTAGCGTGATAAATGATTCCTTACATGAGATTTTATGCAGTCAAAATGTAAATTGTTCCTGTAGTAACTGGATATGATGCAGAAAGTCGCGAAACCATTACACTAATTTTGAACTTAATTGTTGACGATTTTAGAGGATCAATTCGCTTTCAAAGCGTGGAGAAAAAATGCTCCAAAAAATACTTCCTATTGTATCAGAAACAAATTCAATTCACAGTATTACAAAATGTGAACCAGAAATAGCTCTTCCTAAAGCTATAGATTGTTATAAACTTTCAAAACTACATGCTCAATGACTTTCAAGCTTTTTACATCTAAATTTAAGCAGACACAACCGTACGTAGAAATTATCAATAGCTAGAAATTAAAGTAGACCATTATTTTGGAACCTTCACATTAGTTCTAAGAAAAGGCGAAATATTCAGTTATTAGGCAGGGAGTATCTCATTTTTCTGACTTCTATAGTACGAGTATATGCTTTTTATAATATGTAAATCAGTATAAGCGGCGAGCGTTAGACGTTAGTATAAAATTCATGTTGCTCTTCTCCGAAGACACGTCTGTAATTCAGATTAACAAGATTCCATACAAATATCTACAACTCATATAATGAATTGGAGGTAGAACCACGTCCTAGGCGAACATGGTTGACCGTCTGTCTCCTCATAATCCATGCAGTCCATCCAATTACGACTGGCTGATCAACCAATTTGCTGTTTGTAATTATTAATAATGATGTGCTTATAATTATTAATTCGCTTCTTACACATACGAAGCAACGTGCTGCATCTAGTACTAGATAAAACGTAAAGATTATTTACTGACAAATAGTAATAATTTTGATTTTCTATCACTCCTTTAAGTTTAATTACTGCTGCTCTCCATTAAGGTCATTCTGTTTTGATGCTAAAAATGGTTACAACCACTTATGAATGCATTTTGATATCTTGTTTATATTTTATTATGGCGTTTAAAACGCATTGGAGAAATTGCAGCATCTCAGTGCTATATCGTTTGTTTCGTAACTTGATTGCTATGGTTTAAAAGAAGACGATAAACTATGAATAGGTTATAACTAGAAAATTTTACTTTTATGTTTTAGATGTCAAGCATAAAGATGTGGGGTGGTATCAACTTATCAAGTTATTTATACGTATAAGGATTTGTCGTTTTCACAAGGTATAAAATATTCCTGCATAACGTTACGTAAGACTATAAAGACTAAAACACAATTTATCATTTTCTAGATAACTCTCATTTACACGTACAGCGTTAGTTATGAATAATAATTTATGAACCTTCTAACCTCAACCACATATTAACAAATTAGCCCTGAAACACGACAGAGTTCACTACTACAATACTAAGTACGCAATATAAGCCACTCAGTAATTTAATTTTGTTTAAACTTGAAACTTCATTCCCTCCGTCCTAAACCGTTCTAACTTTAGTTGGATAACTTTGTACATTTAATTTATTTAATTTGCTTTAGAACTTATTTCCACTTCGCTGGTGTGTACATTATTTGACAGTGTTTGTCTTGCAACTAGCTCTTTATTTTGCTTGCATTAAAACTTAAGCGGCCCACTAGGTTTTATGATGAACTTTTGACTTTCGAATTGCTATGGTAACAATGAAGCTTGCCACTTAATTAGATATTTTAATTTGCTTGTCGACTGATCGATAATAGCCTTTACTGAGCAATAATTAAAAATGTATGTTAAGAGCTGAAAGTTCATGCTTTGCGCTTGCGCGGCTGTGCCTCAACCAGAAATCATGCCGGAAAGCACTTTTAGCTCGAAAAATACTTACTATTATTTCGACGACTGACCATATTTCTAAAGCGAAAATGATCATATTATTTCATTTTATTAAAATTGTCAATCGACAATAAATTTAAAATTACTCGCGTAGTCTGACGTGTGTGGTGATTATTCAAACAACTGACAAGCGTTGTCAAAGATACATCATGACATGACTAACTATTTTGCTCACACGGAAATACAAAACGATTGGCGAACGACAAAATACTGAAAACGATCGCTCAGCAGGGAATATCAACTTTCTGTTGTCAAATGATAGTTAGAAAAATCTACTTTCGATGTCAGTCGACGAAAAAATAAATAATGAAATTTCATAGAGCTACAAATAAACAGGAGGATTAAACATTGGGATGATTTGCGCTTTCTTGTTATAACAATAATAATAATGATGATGATGAATGAAACGATCGTTAACTATATTACCAAAATAAGCAAAAAGACAGTTAGATATCGAAACTGAAACTTGTATGCAGATATCTAATAGAGGATGTGTGTACAGTATTAATCGTTAACCTGGCAAGCAGTAAATACATTGAAAGGAGAACTCGCGTAATATAAACGCGACCAAGAGATTTGGCAAAAATGGAACATCATTGAAAGAAATGCGCCTTGGTATGGTAATAATATAATAAATAAATATCTAGTTTCACCTGCATAACATCACTCACCATGAAAGGAAATAATTTTTGGAAAAATAAAAAGTTGGACCAGGTAGGCCAACCTCACTAGTTAATTAACACTAATTGGAAAACACTAAGATTTTCCAAAATAGATATAAGTATCTAATCGTAGCTACAGAAATACATAGTATACAGCAAGTAATGGAATAACAAAATGCAATAGGGTACAATCAAAGTAATCACAGAATAATTAAGTTACAAAACTAAAATATTGAATAAAATGAGCCAAACACAATAGAATGTAATTGTTGCATCCTCTATCTGTATTCTGTATTTATACGCGACGTCTGTTGCATATTTTTTATTGCATATTTCTCCATGCATCACTGGTTTGTGATTTGGCAATGTATTTTTGATTTTATTCTTCATTTTTCAAAGTAAAACCCTCGAACAAATTGAAGAAACTTAGACTTATGGCTCCGATATTAACTTTTTCCTAACAAAGATCAAGGGCCCAATGCCTTAAGATAAAAGGGAAAGGAAAGTAAGAAGAAAATAGAACTAATAGTTAGTCTCTTTCCACGTTATGTAGGCTTTTATGGTGTTTTTAACTGTATTCCTTAATAGGTGTATTGCTGCTGTCGATGAGGCCCAACTTTCTATCCAATGCTCAATCGTCTTCACATTGTTCATGTTCAGATTTTTAAAAGTCTGTAGTAAGTGATCGTCCGTGATTCATGTTTTTACGCTGATGTCCTGTATATCATCCTGGTGTCTTATATCGTCTCTCACTGTATTGCTGGTTATATCTAAGTGTTGCAAGATTACAAAATGACATGCATCTACGTAGCTGTAATGCAGTAATTGACTATACAAAATTTAAGGCAGGGAGGTTGGGCTGTAGGTTAAAACATGAATACTACCGCAATGCACCACGAAGTCGGGCAAAAGACTTAGCCAGCCCCCACCCGCTAGACGATTAGAGGCGTCTAAGTTACCGGCGAAGAAGTGGTTTGACTTCGATAAGGATACAATGAAGTCCTTAGTGGAGTCAGAGTGATTTGACTATGAAATTGTGTAATATGTCAAAACGCACATGATTAGAACTTCAAGTAAATTTATGCCTAAGAATCGGCTGATGTCCGACAGAAGCCGTAGGATGCCATGAGGGCCGTAAAAATGCAATGTTACTTCGTGATCAACGACCTTTGTCCGATGCAATCTAACTGAACGCTTGTTCTTTGGTCTCTGCTCCGCGTCCTCGCGCCACCCTCGCGGCCAAAAATGCACGCGTCTAGCCGTTTTAGATTTACGCTTTTACTATGCAAACAGCTGCTCAACTGTCGAAATACTTATTTCGAGAAAAAAAAACATTGAGTTAAAGTTTTTTAGAGATTGATGTCGATATATTCAGATGAAAAGCTCTGTATAAGCCCCACGTTGGGCGCCAGTTAAAAGGCCCCTAATTATTACCCGTATTGTTTTAAAAAAATTATGATAATAATTTAATTTATCTCGCCTATTAATTAATTAAGGCTGTCTAATGAATTGCAGCTGTTTAAAGTAAGATGTAATATTTACTGCCAAAATAAATGGTTGTATGCCCCTTATAATATTTTTTACCTGCAAAATCTAAAGCACTAACTTGCAGAAAAACATGAAACTCCTCAGGGTGGGATCAGAATCGAACTATTTCAAATTTGATCTGAATTTTACTGACTCAATAGTTGGTAGTTCAAATGTGCGGTTCTTAGTAGACGAGTCAAATAATCTGACAGATGACACAAATCTGTTGATGGCGCAAGGCTGCGTGTCTGAATGTTGCGGAAATATTGTGAATAATGCTTTGGGTAAATTATTTAAATTTTTCCCGCTCGGCAACTACTTCGTGATTGTTTTTAGGATGACATCAAAAGTACCCGGGCCTTCGTTGTTTCAAGATCATGCCACGTCTGGCATATGTTTTTCAAAGCGTCGCTCTCGCCAAATCTGCATAATTTACCCAAGCCACGCTATTTTTGAGAAAACCGAAGCAAATGGGCCCTGGGAAACACGTCTTCGGGAAGGTTTGATGTTAGATTCCAATGCGTTTCCCGAACGTTGACACTTCAATTACAGCTAATTTCCTACCTGGAAACTTTTGTCGATGCTGGACGTAAACCGGTCGTGGAGCCGCTGTTCATATTTCAGCCTCTGGGATTGGTTTCCTTGCTGCAAAAGTTGACGGTGGCCCTCTTGCAGTCTCTGCCGACGTCTTGGAATACCGCCCTCTGGCTCAGGATGCTTATTTTCACCGGGAACGAAGCTGGAAAATCCCAGTTGAAACGACTGCCGATTGCTCCGGAATAGGATCGTAGAAATTGCACATTTATTTGTGGTGTAAAGCATCACAAACACTCTCATATGAGCAATGACACACAGGCAATAAAATTCAATAGTTTTTAATGGTGAATATGCTCTTTTTACTTCCTTTTACAATAAAGGAAGTCTTGGATTCACCCCAAAAATTCGAAATTGAGTTTCAACAGATCTTCACGTTTTAGATTCCACTGAACCCAAAAAACGTATTTTTTTTTCATTGGTCTGTCTGTGTGTCTGTCTGTCTGTCTGTGTGTCTGTGAACAGAATATCTCAAAAACGAAAAGAGGTATGGCGTTGCAACTTCATATATAAGTTTTCTGTACTATGTAGATGCGACAGCAAGCTTTTGAAGAAAATCGCATAACCGGAAGTAGGTGATTTTTCAGTTTTTTTCGATTTTTTCAAAAACGGCTATAACGATTTTTTTCAAAATTCACATTTTTATTACATTTTTAATGTGTATTGATGTGATATAGGTGATTTTCCAGTTAAATTCTATTAAAATGGGTTTCTTTTGTTTTTTTTTCTATTTTTTTATTAACTCCTATGTTAAATAGAACACCCGGTATATTATGACATTTTTGAATTCAGCTTAAAATTCTAGAGAAAATTTGTCTCTTCAACTAACGCTCTATTTTGTACCGTTTTTGTAAAATTTTAAATTTTTGAAAATTTTTGACAAATGCTTAAAAATTGAAAATAAAATTTTTTGCTAATTATAAGACCGCTGTAAAAGGAAGTTGTGTGCGTGTATCACACCAGATTTTTTATTTATAAATTCATAGTTAAAGTGGAGCAAATACCTTACAAACTTGAAGTAAATTAAATTTCAATTGTTCTCTTTTTTTCTTAAACAAATTTTCATCATGTTGCTATGGATATTTGAATTGTTTTTTGTTTAAAGAAATTAGTTTTGATTATTAACAGTAAGAATTGGAAGAAAATTTGATACTTAAAACTAAAATTAACATTTCTTAAATCTATGTTATTGTCTTTTAATCTTATAGTTTAAATTGTCTCTTTGTGTTGTAGTCACAAACGTTTTATTTTCTAAAGTCACAGCCCTGCTTTTGCTTCACTTTGATTTGAAATGCACTAATTATTGAGTTCCGCACTTTCATGTCTCTCGCCACAATCTGTTGCCAATATTTATCAATTGCTCTCTTGCAAATTCTTTCTATTCTGCTTCATATCGGTTTACCTTTCTGCTATGCTCGCAATTTTTACCATCTTATGCTTTGACTTAATAAACTTACGCTCTATTCAAATTGCAGCAAACAACCCATTTGTGTTAAATAAATTTTGTGCGGTTTGGCCTTCGATGTGCACAAACCTTTCATTTTAAATTATTAATTCACGAGCCAATTCAAAACCCCCGGAACTTGCCTTGTCTTAACGTTCCTTTCTCTTGTTTAACATTGCAGTTATTTAAAATACCTCAACTCTGTGCTTATTTGAATCAGTCGATTATCCAGCACTGCAGTCAGAGCTAAGTCGTGGGCTTAATACCATTACAATATATTAATTAAGTTAGACAAAAATAGGTTTACGCTCCCCTTGAAAGTGTTTCATACCTTGAGTTACTGTAGGTTACTTTCTGGGTTTGTTGTTTTGTAGTTTTTCAAGTTTCTAGGATTTTTGCTTGTATTTTTCAAACTACGACCATTTTTTCTAATCAATAATAATTGTCATTTAATACAGTTAACCATATGACACGCCTAGTACCCAAATTAGTTTTCGGAATATACATTTATAATGTATGAAATGTTTGCATGTATCTAGAACATCCAGTTGTTAATGATAGATCCCACCAATTCTATTTTGTCAAGAATAACAGATTTGGTTCAGTTTAAGTGTCAGCGTCAAAGAGAATTATGAAGAGACTGGAAATCGAATAAAAAACTCTCGGGTCAAGGTTTCAATTTTGTCCTCGCAAATGATCTAACTTGTAACTGTCACCCTTAGCAGGAGATATATTTATGGCCTAAGTAAGTTGTCATTGTTAGCAGAATTTCTGTTCAAAATGCCGCAGACCAAACAGAATTTTTCATAATTTGCCCGAGCCGCTGCCGCAGGAGCGCTGTGTACAAAATGTCGTAATTTTATAAAGTACATCAACTTATCTTAGTTACGAGAGCTAAAAACTAGCGACACCGCGATATGTATGCACGGGCATATTCGGTGTATTTTGATAACAAAGTGCGGGCGCAATTCATCTGCGGCCCCCGGGTATTTGTGGGCCCCCATTTTTCGGCCAGATACGTAATATCAGTATTTAGACAGCTTCGCCCTACATTTCAACTTCTAAATTATTGTCTTTGTTTAGTCTCGTTATGAAAAAAGGCTACCCGGCCAGTTGCGTCAGGGCATGGATATGGCGGCGTGCCAAGGCTAGAAATATAATAATAACTAGAATACTTTGAGCAAAAAACCGCAGCACGTAGAGTTGAATATTACTCTTCCTTAACTCCAGTCGTTCCTGTTGTAAAGGATGGGGGTTGTAAAACGGTTTTACGAAAAGTTGAGGTACTTTCTAGGAAACTCGAGGCGTAAAAATAAGATTTCACAAGCTCTATAAAGTGCTTCCAAGACGGTCGATGACCATTGTGAAGAATGTACTCAAGCCTACTACCTTCATTCAAAATGAATCGGTGGCACAGATACAGGGTGTTAGTGAATAGTGAAAATTTGAAAGATGGTAGAAAACGACAATAGAGGTAATTTGAAGGTTTATAAATTGTGCACCAAAAAATTGATCAAAACGTTCACATAAAAATGTGTCCTGAAAAGCTTGCTTTTCAAGGAACTAGTTTGCGTTGTCTGAATTCTTGATATTTAAAACACAAATCATAGTAGGGCTCCTAGAGTAAATATATTCGAAGACAAATTGCATGCTACTTAACAAATAATGAATTTAAAATCATCCTGGAAGAACTCTAATCCTGCCTGGGTATTATAAATGATCGGAACGTTTTGCCCCAGCTTCTACTGCGTACCATGGGAAAAGTAATGGCTCTATAAGACGAATCGATAATTCTGCCATTTTCTAACGACTGGCAGCGATCAGTCTTCGAGTTAATAGCAGACGGACAAGTAAAAGTCCGCTCGACATAAGTTGATTATGTACAATTCATCAAGCACACAGTCGACTGCGTTATTTATTCGAAAGCATTACTATTTGTCACGCACAGGTGTATTGTATCTTTCCAGGGGAAATGTAAATATATTAAAGATACACAAATAAAATTGCTTCCCCAAATGATGGTAAAATAGCCCGTATTCGCGTGCAAGGGACGCAATGGAGCCGTAATCGATTTCGGAAATGAATCGCAGAGCTTTTTGCTTTCAGAATAAACACTGCACGGTTCTGTTGAGGAGCTGTTTACATTTGCCGTATCTATATCGTCAGCTGTTACCTTTCGAATAAGGTATATTAAAACGCCAGCCGATGCTTTCCAGCGATAAATTGCCAGACCGAACAATTTTTGATTAAAAAAACCTGTCCGAGCAGTAAATTCAATTTACTCGGAAGTAAATTAAAACACAGATAAATAATGACATTGTAAAGCTTTACTTTAGAAAAAGTGGATTACAAGGGAAGTTCTGTAAATCTATCAAAACCTCTCTACCGGTTAGTGTAAATTGCAGAAGTGTGTAACAACTTTCAATATGGAAAGCTAGAGAAGAAGCAAGAATTAGAATTGCTGTTTGAATACCTTAAATTCAAAATAGAAAGTGCTTTATGACAAAGTTACATGTATGAGGTACTGCTAGGATACCCACTGCACCTACTTGTCCATGTAAACCAGCTTATTAGGTTCTGTGTTCTGTTCATTTACAACATGTAACAAGACCATTAGGTGCTCAGTGGCTCATCGGAATGGGGCAGGATTTAAACGGGAAAATTCCTGTGCTTGTGCGAGCAAAAAACAATCAATCAGTACTACAAAAAAATGCTTTTTGTTAGTGTTTAGGACGCCAATATCTTGTTTTCAATTAGTGCGATGGAGTGCAGCTCCCGTCATAAAAATCCTCCTGGCCATGGAACATGTGTATGGTGCTCATCCCCTGGACCGTAGGAAATGCCTACTTAGCTATAAAACACATGGAACTGCACTACGCTTAACCAACAGAAATAATATAGGAAACTTCAAGGAATTCTAGTTAAATAATGTTCATAGCATTACATTTAGGAGGGTTAGCAGTGACCGTAACAGAGGCTTTCCAAAATAAATCCTAATAACTCTACCTACGCGTTTTCAGCAAAGCTAGTAAACGAGTTGGTGAAAGAATTCTACCAGGCAAAATTATATTGCTATATTGGTGCAGCGTGCTGAAGGTGTTATTGCAGTACGAACGGGGATATGCTCCAGAAATGATTTAACAACAATTAACTTATTTTACACATTCCAGAATAGACAGTAGTGTACGCGTAGAAAATCATATTGTAGTATATCCTAAATTAGCGGCAAATTATAGATGCAACATGAAATACTAAACATAAATTTATCTGAAATACAGTTCGTCGCTAGCAACATACGAAAATCAACTGAAGTCGTCCAGAGCATTGCATAGAATCTTCGCCGACATCGTCGCCAAAGTTGAACGGAATTTGCGAAATTGCAGTTGGGACAAGGTGCCTCAAAGACAGAGCAAGATGTGTAGCTCCACTAGCTTAGCGGCGTTAATGCTACACGCTATGTAGCGGAACTCTTCCAAATCTTCGTTGTACCAAAGTTACGAGCATTGAATCCATAAGCGATAAACGGAAAGTTTTCTTCAATGATCTTTGTATCTGGTCAGAGATCGTTAGAAAATTTCCACGGTATTTCAACACAATTCGGAATTTTAAACTTATAGTAGTCTGGTATTTGGAGAAGCTGAGTAGATTCGACAACTGTCGTAAATTTGCTAAAGCGGAACGATAAGGCTTTGCGAAATCACTATTACGGAACGATACGTTCAGCATGGTGATTGCTGAACTAACTTTCCCCGAGTTGCGTCAATACGGGTTGAAAAACAAGGCCTCAGCTTTCCCTTCTGGCGTCAGCACAAGAAGGCTGAATTGGTCAATGAATGAATTTACTCCGCCTCGAGCCTTAATACAAAAGGCTCTCGACCGTTTTGTGCTGACGTCATGCCGGACAGCTGAGATCTTCTATTTTGGTGAGTGGTGTTGGCTGAGTTCAGCTTCTTGTTTATGCGCGCCAAATAAAGTGATTCCGACAACTTCGAATGAACACAGTTTTATACGAGTATTATTCAATTTTCTGATTCTCCAATTTTACAGACATGTCGATCTATTCTGACTACACACTGTACTAGTAACCTTTTGCTTTTTATATAGATTTTAGTTTCGAGTAATACCGATTCTGATAAAAAAAATATAATTAAGTTTTATTAGCATACAGTAATTTTTTATTTATAGAATTAGACAGATTTTTCTGTGTGATCTTTTTTTTTGGCATTCCGGAAACCTTCACTATTATCTTTAATTTTTAGTGTGGCGAACAACCCAGAATGTTTGAGCTAGAATTATCTACAATCGGTACATTGGAAATGCAGTACTTGAAACCTCTCTCCCGTTTATAAAGGTAAGGTTTCCATAATAGTCTTCTTCTCCAGTCCTGAAACTGGGACTGTAAGGTATCCATGATAATTTTTCATTATCAATTAATAAATAGTGGTAATGTGTGCTTACTATACTTCAATGTAAACAAATGGATTAAATTACGCCGCATGGTGTACAAAAACAAAAACCACCAGAACAATTGTAATAAGTAGGGCGATTTATTTACCTTATTTTATTGACGAAATCGACATGGTTGGTGATGAACTATCAATCGATAAATGTAAGAGCAGTAGTCGATACTATAAATTTTTATCTAAAAATTTGAGAGACCATTTGAGTAATGTCACTAATGGCGTGTCAAGTGTCAACAACAACAATTTATTTTTAGGCACCTATCGAACAAAAACAAAATTCGGTTGGAAAACCTCTGAAAGAAATCTAAAATGGGACTACTAATTAACAGTTGTACCTACAGAATTAACAATGTAGCAGAAATAGAACCACTGCCCCTGAAATGCGTTTCACAAGGATTTGATGTCGCTGCAGCGCATTTGTGCGACAACGCATTGTTTTACTGTAATAGCATTCCTTTTCGAAGTCGTCTACGGCAATTGATCTTGATTTTAATATCATTTGAATGGCTGTTGGTGTTTTCCTGATCCATTGTTGCTTTGTTTCTTTTATGCTTTTTTCCTATTGTTCAGAAAATCTATCTGCCGATTTTTCCAAACGCGTTTATGAAGTCGGTGAATCTTATGGGTAACTGTTTCTGTCATGCATTTCCTTTTTGTAACGTAATTCCCGTTGGTCTACACCCTGTCCGATGTTTACAAAAACTTTTGCATCATTTCCTTGCTATGTTTAGCATAATACTGTAGCGTTAGCGCCAGTAGCAAATTTATATAAAACAAGAATATTATGCCAGAAACGTATACAGCGCTTATTCCGTTACTACCACCACTTTGCATCTCCCTAACGCTCGAACAGAAGATAAGCAGACGGCCACCAGCGGTGCGCAGAATCTCGTACAAGCAAGGACAGCGCCGCTTCCACTCAATTGTACCTGAAGCGACTGCAACGATAAGGAGGACCAAAAACTATAAAAGCAACTTTCGCACCCATTTCAAGCACTTGAGCCCCTAAACATTCCATCTCCTAATACTTTCCTGACCTAGTTCTACCTTGTGGGTGCCCCCGTCTCGTATGAGGATCCTTCTAACCTGAACCTCATCTAGTTCTACCTTGTGACGGGGACCCGTCTCGTAGAATGTTTTGTCAGGCATCCGGCGTCCATTAGTTTAATTAGACCATAATCAGCTGACTTCGCCGAATTATTATAACCAAAAACCGCAAGAATGCTGTTGGTCCGACGACGTCTTCCTGACAATCTTTCGAAAGCGGATGGTATTTCGCCGTTCGAGGCACGAGAGCACAAGCAAACCTTCACCGCTCGCTGGGAAGCACAGCAGTGAAAAGCTGTGTTTTTAATACGGATACTCTGACCTGGTCCTCGAAAGATCCTCGAAGATATTTGTCGGGGCGGCGAAGTGCGTATTGACCTGGTGATCGAAATATCCTCCAAAATGTATCGCTTTTTGTATGTGATAAATTCGTTAACCCGAGATAACGTAGTTCAGCAGATCTAAGTTTTTAGTATCACTCAAACTAAACCGATTAAAAGCGACATATCGCTAACATACTTCGTAGCAATCGCACGCGTATAACACGTAAAGCAAGAGCACCGCGTTCTTACGTCTGCCTCGGTAGTCGGCATTGCTTCGCTCTTATCTTTCCAAAAGATCGAAGACCAAGAGATAATGGGGCCCATTACGAGGGCCGCGTGACTGCTTACCAGCCTGCCTCTTGAGATGTTATGCCCGATTGAGGCTTGCGAACCAAAGGTATAGCGCATTTGTATGCTGAAACGACAACTAGAACTAAAATATCGTTGCTCCTATCGATCAGGGTAAGGAAATCCTTGAAAATTTTTACCTATTTTCGCATTCAAATGGTCCACCCACATTTGTATGTGTCATCTGTATTTGCAGTGTATATCGTCATACACCTTTTTCAATTCTTCTACTCCAGTAGCCCCCTGTTGCCTCTTTTCCGAAAGTTAATTCCACATCTTGTTCATGTTTCGCATTTTTTTCAGCCCTACCTAAATATATCTACGTCCTACCTTTTAATTCACTTATGCACTTGCTTACTTGCTTCTATCATCGTTCTTATGATGATCGAACACTTTTATTCTCTAGAGGGCTGGGGATTTCTTTGAAATTTAATTTGTGTTGGGATGTGTGAGTAAAGGTATAATACTGATGGGGCCATAATTATATATAACAGCAATGAGAACATGAACAAGCAAATAGAACGCTTGAGTTAGAAAGAGATGGCCATTCAAAAAAATTATATTAGTAGGCATGTTTAGTTGACAAATGTCATAAGTAACTTAAGAGTCAAGCCTTCTCGAATATTTGCTACTATGTTTATCTCTTTCTTACTCAAGCAATATGTGTTATCTTCTTGTTCATTTTATCTTATTGCTGTTATATATAATTGTGGCCCCATCGGTATAACCTTTGCAATTTTGACAGAATCACTTACCTTTGAAGGAATGTTTAATACTGAACACAAAGTGGAAAATGAAGGAAATCGCTTTGAACAGTTTTATTGGTTTTGTTATTAACACTTGCATGTATTCACCAAAAAAACATATTTGTTAAAACGGCATGACTGATATAACCTTAAACTGACAGATATAAAATGTCAATGTCACTTTTACTGCCAACGACCGCCCACATAAATTTAGAAAGATCTACAGCCCTCTTCAAGTTTTCGATCATACGGTACTCGAACGACCAATGCATATTATGTAACGTATGTTTAATTCGTTTTTTTTACTATAACACCATAATTAATATTTCTTATTTTGTCGCAGTTTTAAAACTGTTATTCTTTAGGTTTTTGACAGCCGTTGCTGCCAAAATTATTATAATACTTATCAAATATTATGACTCAATGTGGTAAGACATCTATGGCGTTCATTTGCTTCTAGCGTCAAATCTAAAAGAAGAATAAATTGCCTTCTTTTCTAGCAAACGCAGCAGGAAATTTTACTCGAGAATGCATCGGTTAGCATACAACTTGCGACATACGGAACGCTCATTTAATTTCTTTGTTCTCACGCAACGTGGCAGCAGAACTGCGGAAGCTGCTGCTAAATTCTTTTACATCAAGTAACTCCGGAGTTTTGAAGTCGGCTTTGGCCTCGTTAAGGTACTTTCGTTGCCATGGAAACTCGCTTCCCTAAGCAAGCAAGCTAAGGTTCATCATTTGCTTCCTATTATTCCCATTTTTACATCAATAATGTAGATTAAATCAGATAAACATGCCAACCGGTTGCATGCCTGGCAGGAAAAATCAGCAGCCCAACTAAGACGGGGCATAAACTTGCAGCATTTATTAAAAATTTAACCAGACTATATCGCAGTAAAGTGAACACTGACATGACCTGTGCCCTTGTCAGGAAAAAATTACCATGCGAAAGTTCCTCGTAGATACCTAACTTTTACGCTCCCTTTCGCTCTAGGCCTATACCCACCGTGGGTGGGAGCAGTCGGGGAATATTTCCGGTGGAACAGAACTGTTGTCATAGCTGACTGTTTAAACTAAATTGGTTTTCTACCTAGAACGAAAGCTTTTTATTTATTCTCACGTCAGAGTTTACTTACAGTCAGGGAAAGGCGGGTGGGTAAAAGTAAGTCGCGAGTATATCAAAAGAAAGGTCGTCGGGATTTATGAAATTCTGTGTTTTCCCAGAATTACTGAGTTCGTTTCCTTTGTTGGACTGGACTTGGTATAATACACTGGTACTTTCGCAAACGAAAATTTATTATTGTGGGATCTCAGGTAGCACGCGATGTCGATGTAAGGTCAGATTATCTTGAAATACCCTTTTTCACTGGCATATGAGTAACAGGCAGGTGAAATTATTTGAAATATATATCGTGTTTGTTGGGCTGTATAAATATTTAACCTGTTTGAAGACAGTAAGGTATTACAAAATATCGAACACAAAAAATTAAGTGTCCGTAGCTTTACTTTACACTCCGATGAACGTCTGAACTAATTCATATATTTATCAAAATTCAAATCTAGCTATTAAACACTGTTAAGGCTTAGCATGCCAACTTGATATGCCAGCTTAGTAAAGAAAATGACCTGTATGTTTATTTATATAAATGTACGAAATATTTCCTTTGTCCGGGTGACATTTCTCATTTTATCTACTTCAACGTCAGTTTTCCTTTACTCGCGATTGTCAAATATTTCATTTTAGAGCTGTTGCAGGTTGTCCCGATTCTGCTGGCGTGTTTTCGATTTTCTCATTTATCTAAATCTCGCAGTTGCTTAGAAGATGAACAGAAATTCTAAACGTAGTTGCAATGATGATGCGATGATTTTAGGCTTACTAAAAATGTAGTGAAGACTGATTCAATGTAAAAAATGTTAAAATTTCATTTATAGCAAAATTTATTTTAAATAGAAGTGGAAATATTTCCAAATGTAAACTCTTAAATACATTATATGCTTCTTTATTTAAAAACGTCATGATATTTTTGGTAAACTGATTTTCTAACAAATTATGTCAATCGAAGCTTATCTTTTGCCACGGGAAATTAATAACATACATACATTGTCAGTTAAAACTGTGCAAGTCCAATGGTTTTCATACGCAATCAAAACCTAATTAGTTTCGCGGTATACAAGTGCAAAAGTAATATACTATGGGAAGATGTCTACAAAACACTAGAGGCCTCTCTTACGTGCAATTTGATGGATCCGTTAAATCTTCTTCCTCTTTAAGCCTTTCAGCCTCGTAAGGTTATGACATGAAACGGGCCTTGGTTCGCTATGTCTCAGTTCACAGCAATAATAATTAATGACCTTCCAGTATCTAGCCGATTTGTGCAGCTATGTGTCACAAAATAATTTTAAATTGAAATGAGTTAACCTCCAGTGAAGGCAGAGCTAACTCGCGTTTTTGAAAGTACAGTTTTTACCAGTTTCGCCGGAAGTAAGCGAAAGAAGCAAGAACGATATGTTGAATGTAAGATATGCTGGCAAAAAGTGCGCCATTGGCTGTGCAAGGGTTGAAAGAGCAAGTGATTTCTTTTCGTCGCAACGCCTTAATCATAAGTGAATTTTAGTGTAGGTGTTAAAATAATGCCAAGAAAGCAGATTCCTCTTCCAGTTACGTTCATAGGCCTGCTGCAACGTGAAAACTGGTGCATTAAATAAGTACCTAAATGCATTTACAAAGTTTTGTAATTTTTTAAGTCGAAAACCGTGTATTTAATAAAATTGCACAACGCCCGGTCACCACGTTCTAACGCGGGGATTTTTGGGTGCAGTCACAAGCATGTTGGTCATTTGCGACGTCAAGCAGCAATTTACTGCGTCGGTATTATATTACAGTGCGCCAGCTTAGATATTTTAGAGCCCAGGGGTGATCCATGTGCGATTTGAGAGTTGCATTTAAGACAATTGCTCGTGTTCTCTTTTGTTGTATTTAACTATAAATGTATGGCAGTTAGGCTGGTATGCATTAGATACCTTAACTGTTAAGTGCTCATAGAAACATTAATTATCGCTCGTAGTTTGGATGGTATAAATCACCACCGTTTGTGTATGTAAAGGCAATTTATGTGTTCTTAAATTTGATATCGTGTTTTATGTCCGCGTTTAAAGCCAATGATTATGTGCATTACACCTATTGCAAACATATTTGCTTATATTGTAGTGGAAGCACGTAGTGTCTAGCTTCAGTTGTGGTGGGGCGGCTATCAGAACTTTGTTGTACTTACTATTCGAAACTGCGACTGGGAATAAAAAGTATGAGTTCTCTTGTGTAAACTGAGCTAGCTAGCAACAACCAGGAAAACAGCTATTCGAATATCAAGGTGTACAAAACTTCTTTATTCAATACGACTGGGGAAGTCGACTTCGAATCACAAAAAGACTAAAGAAGCCGCGTTAAAGAGTGCATTACAGAAAATGTTTCAAATCTGTTTCATGAGGTATATTAATCATATCATGTTGCAAAATTTTAGATTTCACTATTTCTTTCTGTTTTAAAATAACTCCTTACAATTTTTCGCTACTATTTTTGATAGGTTAAGTGTTACATTGTCTAACCATTTGCCTCGATCCTCCTCTTGTTGTTAATTTCCTGTGTTTATATTGAGTTGACGTTTTCTTGGTTGTTCTTGGTGTTTCACATCTAGTTGTATCCCCAACTAATGTATTCGTCTTTCTTTTATTACTTCCACTAGTAGTTCACTGTAGTTCCAAATTCATCTAGTCATCATTCTACTCTAAAGTCTAGCAATTTGCTATTCTTATTGAGTTTATATTAAAATAAGAAGTCCGAGAGATTCAAGGAAAACTGAAGAAGTTTAGATTGAAAGTTAGTTTCTAGTTGCATTATTAATCTAGAAATTTGTAATTAGCCGCTTGTGAGTACTACATTATAATCAATTCTTAGATCCAGACGGATGCATGTTTAAAAACAAAACTAGACCTTAGTGGAAATTCATTTCTCCGATAAAGTGGAGCGATGTGGACTTATCCACTGTTTGAATAGTATTTTGACTGTATAAATAATAAATGACCGTGATGTACTGTTTTTATTCGTAATGAATGTTTTGTACAGTAATAATATATTAATACCCAGAAGCCAATTTATTTTTCCCTGAATGTGGGTTTTACTTGTTAGTGTGCTGTATAGATGCACATCTAAGTATCCGATTTCATTTGAGTGAGGGACTTCAGTATTTAAGTCTTGAAGTGAAGTTTACATGGACAGACTTGTCATTGATTCTGATGTTCAATTGTTTCATTCAGTTAGAAATAATGTTTAGGTGCCTTTGTAAATGTGGGCTTGCTGTTTCCCGATTCATATGACAAAGAAGGAGGGCTCTATCATCAGTATGTTCCAGTTACAGTTTCTTGACAAAAAGGCAGACCTGTTGTGTATAGGACGTAAAGTAACAGACATAAACCTCCGTCATGAGAGGCATCAAAATTTATGTGTTGGTACTTAGAAACTGTTAAACTTCTGGAAATAATGGTCGGAAGGGTAATATTTGACTAACAGATATTATTGTAACGTTTTAGAAAGTCGTTGGCTCGGTGAGCCAAGTAATGCTTGCTCTGGTCTGGTTAATTTCGATTAATGATTTTATTTTTTCATTTAATTGCCTTTATGGGTAGCTCACATTAGCTAGAGTTGAGTAAATAAGTTAAGACCATTTTAAATAGGATTGGCTTTCTTGCTCGCCTTAATAATTTTCTCTTCTTCCTTATTTGGAATTATAGGTCAGTGGCCTGTTTTAACCACAAAGTGGTTCTATGAGCCTCTTTCCCCCCAGGCCGGGTAGCTGGCTAGCCTTGCCCGTCGAAAGTGAGGCAGAGTTTCCTTGCTTTAGGGGTTCACGACTATCACAGGTGTTAGCGTAATAGCCCGGAAGCGTACGATTTTTTAAATCCTTCTACAGTCCGCCGTGATTCGAACCCGGGCCGGCCGCCTGAGAGGCGAGAATTTTCCCGCGGGGCCATCCGCTCACCTTAATAATCTTCAAAAGTCATAAATTAAGATCAATTACAAAAATATATTTATATTGTTCAAAGTAATGAACGCAATTCGCTCCACTTCGAGCACCTACAGCACCAACAGCCAAGACCGCATCTACTCAACCCGGCGCTGCACGGTGGAGCGGTAGTTTCTGTAATTAGAACGTTTAATGGCGACGCCGGGGTGGTTTGGTTACATTCGTAACTGACCACGTGTAGCTAAATATATGTAAATAACCCTCCCAAAGTTCTCTCCGGCTGTGAAAAGTGTAGTGCAGGTGGGAAGTTGTCTCTGAGGCCGCTTTGGACGGGCCCGGGGGCGTCTTAAGAAACCGTCAATATAGCGCGAAGCGGTCACGGATTTTTAATTCGAGGCGCATGTAGCAAGTTTCCAGGGTCTGAACGAAAGGTGTATTTTTGTCCGGCAGCGCTTATAGACATTGCCGAAGCGCAAGAAATATGATATCATATTGGATTGGTCGTTCCTTTAACTTATTGTAGCTTGTTGCGTTGTGTTATTACTTGACAATCTACTTCGGGAAGTTTAGAGATTTGGTGCGACTATTTGAGAGCGTATTTTCAGAGTTCTGGTCGGACTAGTGTTGAAACTTCGTCACCGATGACGAAGTCGCGCATCAGGTTGCTGTTACCCTTATCGCAAACTGAAGTTGGCTGCATTCAGATTCTAACATATTAATTGTATTTTGGATTCAATCTGTGCAGGCGCCAACGTCACAATATAGACGAAGGAAGAGTGTTTTCGTTTTGCGTATCAACCCCTTGTGTCACAATTTATCGAACGTCTGACTGAGATGAAGAAATGCAGCTAGGCAGTATTGCTTCTCTAGAATTATTTTAATTAACTACTTTACTTTTACACCAGTAATTAAAATTGTTTATAGGATGCAGTAGATACTTTATTTGATAAATTTCAATCCTCTCTGACAGTGTTACCCACAAAAGAATATATGCCTTTAAAATTATTTTCCTTCTCAACTCTCTAAATTTCTTGTTTCAAATAAATAGTAGTTATGTTATATACACATATTTAGTAGGTCCTGAAATAAATGTCTGCCCTCTTCTAAGCAAATAAACAAAGCAACAGAATGCATACTCTTCATGAACTTGAAAAAAGGTGGACACAGTCTAAATTACAGTTTTTACACATCTCGTTTTAAAGTATTGGTGATTTGGATACAAATACGCGAGCACGTGATCCATATAGTCACGAACATCCGATACGTGACGTAATTTAGGTCTACAAATGCCTCTACACGGAAGTTTGATTTCTTCAGTTAGGCCTTCGCAATAAATAACTGAAAAAATCGTAACTGACAATCAATATGTTCGTTATTAAATTTACAATAAAGAAACGAATACATTATTTGACAAAAATAGCTTGATGGCAATTTATTATTCCTCTCATATGTTTTCATTTACCTATTTAAGAGTAAATCGAAACTATAAATTGTATTTAGATCTACAGTTTGTGTAAGGGGTCGTTACTCTGATGTCGCGTGCGTATAGAGCAATCACTAAAATGTTCTATTAGTGTCGTTACAATATTACTTAGTATAGGTTACGAAGCAGTTAGTTTTTGAAGTTTTCTTGGAATAGGTTTGATCATTTTGAAATTAACTTTTTCGAAAACTGTCATCAAATGTTGACATTTTCGTTAAATTCTCAGTAAGCAAAGTGATTCTTTTTTGTCACTTAACAGCGAAACACTTTTATGGTCTAGAACGCAAAACTCTTTTGCGTTCTAGAACATAAAAGAAATGTCAAAAAATGTGTAATTTTTTAGGAACTTATTTGTGATTTTATTAATTAAGTAACCCACATTAGTTTTATATTAAGTAATTTAAAATTTCTATAGATACTAATAACTATTATAAACTATTATAAACATGACTAATTTATGTTGTACTACATGTAAATTGAAGGTGCCGATACTGCAATCAGTTAAATTTATACGTCACTTTGACGTTTGTCAAATAATTCAGCAGGCCGTGGTTCAAACATAAATGAATCGTTTATGAAATATAAAATTGTCAATTAACGTTGACAGTTACCTTATTTATTTTTTTTTTATTCTTATACTAGTTTTATTGCAGTTTTCGAAAAATCATTGTTTGCATCTCGAATGCGAAATACTTTTGCGTTCTCGAATGGGTATTTTGCCTCGCTAAATCTCGGCAAAATAACTTCCATTCTCGAACGCAAAAGTAGCATTTCGCATTCTAGATACAAAAATAGCCATTTTCAATGAAATTTGAAAACATAATCCCATTTTATAATGGCTGAGCACGACATTAGATAGGAAATATTGGATTACCAAGGTAAAAAGAATAATGTTCCTACTACTATTTTAACCTTGCTGCATGCATATCCGGTTGTGACGTTAAGGAAAAAAATTCCGAGCAACATGAAACAGTTCGGTTGATTGTTCGATTATAATTGAGACTAAAGATAAAAGCACTCGCTTCTGGACATGTAATGTTATATGTCACGCTGGTTCGATATCTTATCATTTTAACTAATGTAACTATTGACATTATCACTGCAATCGATCAAGGCAAACTTAGATTACTTATATTGTTGAATTTTAGTGAAACGATTGATACGGCAGATCACACTATGTTGCATTATATCGGAATCAAATCATCTGCATTAAGTATTTTTAATTCATAATAGAATGCACCCAACAAGTCCACTTCGAAGAAAACTTGTCCGAACAGGTAAAAGCTTTGATCGGTGTGCTGCAGGCTTTTACACTAGAACGACTTCTGTTCACTGTCCACACGCTGTTAGACCTAGTGATTTACCTCACCTGCACTCTTCCCTTACAGCTACCTAATTGCTTGGTTTCGTTTAAAAGGTATCCTTTTGCATGCTACTTTTAAGATTAAATTTAGTCACTGTTATGACACTGGTTTGGGTTCTCGCATTATCCTACGACTAATGCGGTGTTTGTTATTCTTGTTAGATCCTTATTAAAGCATTACAGCTCTTACAGTTCAATTTTCCCCTTGTTTCGCAAACGAAATGTTTATTTTGAAATTCGGAGATTAGATGTGTTAACATTTTGCTGTATTTTCCGGATTAACTGTGTATTGACGCAGAAATTTAATATTGATTAATATGTGTATTTCTTACTTGCACCTGATTTATCTGTGCATTAAGATTACATTACATTACATACGCTGTGAACGCTACGTGTGCACGCCGTGGATTTAATATTGTATTCGTCGCAATTACTTACGTATGTTGCCTGTAGCTATCGTAGATTCAATATTTTCAATTTATTTCGGTACTAGAACTGTCCTCGTATATTGTTTGACTGAATGTATTGGAAAAAATATCACGTTAATTACGCAGTACCTTTGTCTTTTTTGATAAAACTTTATAGATCATCAAAGAGCCTGTGTCTGATAGATTTTTTTTTCAATGTGGGTTGGAACTACCAGATTATAGGGGAATCCTCTAACTTAGATTCGCAAATTGGTGGAGCCTTTATTTTGTTTAAATTACTTTAGTGTTAACCCGCTCCTCCTCCGAAGTAGCTCAGCTGATTCGCTGAAGGCTATCGGTTACGTACTATGTTAGGTATTCACTCGCTATCCTGCATATATTGAGGTGTTGCGATATTATAATAATTTTTTTATATTTACTTTCGCCTATTAGAGCGTTCAGCGGTCATAGCATGTAATGTAATTGAACGTTACCTCAAACTTCAGGTTAACCTTTAAACTTGTCATTTGCTCCAAGTGAACTGTTTGGCCGGCACAATGCTACAATGTTTGTTGTTGATAAAATATAGGCATGAATTCATCGAAAAGACAATTTTGTGTCACTTGACATTTTTCCCGCACTTCTCTCTTTCCGTTGCTTTCCCTATAGACTGTTTAAAACCGCTGATGAGTTTCGAACCAAAGTTGGAATTGCCGTAACTAGATTGCATTTGCTTCGGCATGCAGCAATAATAGTGGCGCCGTTAACAATTATTGCATGAACGGTTGAACGTACATTGACAACGCTTTCGACAACTTTATGAATGCTTTATCACTTTCATCGATCATTTAGGGAAGCTAGTTTACATGGCAGCATTTTATTACAGCGGCGCGACGCCATTATAAATATGCAAAAATATCACCGTGCATTGGGTAATAAAATATTAAAATCTAATACCACGAATTCCGCTTTCACAGTGCTCTGGCCTGGGGCATGAATTTTATACGTAGACTTGGCGTTCTAGTTACATAACGAAATCGAAATGCGGGAGGAAGCATAACGGAACTAACATGCGAATGTGACGTGCAGGTCTGTTTGCGGTTTTATTTGCTAACTCAAATCCCGCTGTGGTAATACCATGGTCCTACGCATTGTCTAGCTGCAAAGACAAATGGACTTATTCCATGCCGTTACGCATAGCTTCCCCAATTAGCGTTTGTTCGCCGGGCTTTAGAAATGTGGCTCCAGTAAGTTCTTAAATTAAATGATAATCGCCCCCAGTCCCAGTACACCGACTGACGTTCTATACAAACTTTTAAGCCCACATATAATTAGATTTTTACAATGCTGCAGTCTTTTTTAAATCTCTATAATTTTTAAGATCGGTTGATTTTGGTAACCCACACTTCTTTCCTAAACCGAACAACAGGGTAAACAAGTTGTTGCGGGTAATGGGAAGTAGTTGTAAATTAAGTTACGGTAACAGTAACATTGGCCTTGCAAGATGAGAAAACAATTTGTGGACTCAAGACAGAAGACCACTATTAGTGGCATTCAATTCTCCAAATCGGGTGTTTAAAATAGTTCAAAGAGTAAGAAACACATTCCAGCTCTACAAATCTAACAAATTTAACATTGATCATGTTTAACGAATTAGAAGTGTGATGCTTTCAAGAATTCTTGCAAATTGTACGTATTGCAGGTGAATGCTGTTGGTGTAATTTTAAAGATGTCTTCAAGGGCGAACTTTCTGGAGAGGTTGTGAAAATAAAAGATTCGAGGGGGCGAAAATACGGGGGTTAAAACGAGTTTTTGGACAGGAAAGCGTTCGGTGCTGTTACATCACATAGTTTTTGAAAGATCCATATGTGATTTGGGGCTAGTCGGAAAGAGAATGAACCAACGCTCATCGTACTGACTACTTTTTTGGGTCTGCGATGCACGGGCGCAAAGTTACAGGGGTGCAAAAGTTAGGTGCGTTTGTAGCAAATTGGATGTTCGCATAAACAAGGGGAAAGAAAAATGTTGATTTTTTTGGCAGTATGTGGAATGTGAATGTATCTGTGAGTTTTTAAGAATTTTGCGGCCCAGTTGGATTTTGGGTTTGCAAAATGGAGAAAATGTTATAGTTATCAGCAAAAACGTTAAAATCAATATTTGTGGTAAATTCACTGTTTGGAAACTTTCTACTGGTCGATTTATTAAGAGAACTCGGAATGCGGTTGTGAGGGGGGAGAATTTTTTGCCGTATTTTAAATAAGAAAAATGTGCAATTGTTTGATTCTGGCCCTGTGTGAAATTGAAAATTTGCAAGTAAATATTAAATAGCGTGGTACTAACGGAATCTGGATTGTATTTGTCTCTAACATGAATAATATTGCGTGGGGCTGAGGTAAGGCATTGCGGATCTGCACTTGCTGGCAGACGGTGGTAGAATGGTAGACGGCCACTGGCAGGGTTGGGATGTTAGTGTCAGCTGTTTGTACTAAAACTTAATGCGGGACTATAATGGAAAGAATTGACGAGGACTTTAAAAATAAGAATATGTGCATATGTACGAAAACTGCAAAGTTACTTAGTTTAGACAATGTAAAAGCTCCTCAAACAAAAATTCTTTTAAACTGTATTTATTGAACAGTTGCTACAAAATTAAAGATACATATGGACTAAACCACACAAAGATCTATTCGCATCTAACCCTTTTTTCACACTGTCCCGTTCCTCCTAATACGATTAAAAGCAGTAATATTTTGCTCCAGTTGTTATATTTACTATTACAGCACGTTTCATGAGTAAACTGTGAACAATAATATGTGGAGCCGCCTAGCGGATGGATTGTAATTCTTAGAACTCATTCAAAACAGCAAAGAAATGTAATAAGGATTGACTCATATAAGCAATACATCTTCTAAAGTTATACAAAAAAATTGAATGTAATATCGAATTCAACACCTTTATCTAATTGTAGATTAATATTAAATTGTACAATATGCTGAAAAGGTTCAAAATTGTAGTACTTATTATTTATTAATGATCTGCTATGCAGTAGAGCTTTCCAGTAACGTTTCACGTGGCGTATAATAAACAATAATAACAAAGAATATGAAAAATTGTAAAAATTTTCTTTATTTCTATCCCTTGTAAATTTTTCAGGTTTTGCAAATATTATGCCAGACTTGAAAATTAGCCAAGTTTTTTCAATGCATTAACGAAAGTTGATAAATTGCAACTTCTGTACATTTTTATTTAATTTTCACATTTTAGGGTTATTGAAATCTTTACTGCATTACCAAATTGTGAGACCACGCACTTGCGTAGAGTCACCGCCACCTTTCTGTTCTGAATGCTGCAGTTAACTATATATTTATAGCTATTAACTGATTTCTTAGTTTATTTTTACACAAAGTGTGGTCCAGAGAGTGTGCAATAAGTGGAAACATGTTTTATTAATAACTTAAAAATATTGTTACAGTAATAGTTGGTGCATACTCATTTCAAACTTTTATTAATAACACCAAAGAACCTCTTAGTATACAAGGTGGATCAAAACGGGAAACTTCGTAAACAATTCAAGTTATGTACTCCGACCAAGGAGAAGAGCAGCTTCTGTATTTCAAAATAGGCGAACATATAAGAAAAAAGACGAGGGCATTGGCTTCCTTCCACATAGAAAACATGCTCACAATATGGTTCAGATTTAAAGTACATATAAATTTTAATATTATATACCTCATATTAAAATTATACACCAGTAGAAGTTGACACAATGTATGGAAACGTGAGTACAGTCTTACAACTGCAATCTGATTTTTTTACTTTGTCGATCGGACAGTTCAACGCTACTCGTCCATAGAGAGGGTGATGCCCAATCTGCCACTGATTCCGATGACTAGGAAAAAAGGAACGAACCAGGTCCCACGTTTCTTGACTTCTGTACAATGTATATCATATTCCAAAAGGCACCCCAACAAAAGTCGACTTGGGTAAACCTAGATGGCGTACAAATAAAACAAATTGATTTTATAATAAGCAATAGAAAGGAAATTATCGAAGATGTGGTGGTGCTAAACGGACGTACAGTAGGTTTCTAAATTTATGAAAAGAAAGAACGAATATGATAAAGAGCAAGAAGATCAGTAAACCTTTGGTAGTGGAATTAAAACCTTTGGAGAACGTGGAAGAGTGGGACCTAAATATCGAAATACGAAATTCTCTCAACTAAGCGACGCTATAAAATGAATTATAATGACAAGAAAAAATTTTAAAAAGACACATGGAATAAATTCTCCTGAGATGCAACAAATGAAGAAAAATATATGGAACTAGTTAGCGATTTCTACGCAGAATTTAATAAGAAAACCCATGATGAGGTTAAGGTTACCTTTGGAACTCGGAAGAAGAGGAATGGGTATCATATCAACACAAAGGTAAGTCTGATGAGATAGCTAAAGATAGCAGCCCCGTCAATTGCCTACCCTGCGATTCGTTGGTGATGTACTTAGGGAAAATCTACTCGAAATAGTCATTGAAATAGCCGGACGACCGTAGCGAGAAAAAGAAACAAATTATGTCAAAAAACTTAAAATTCAGGATCTGGTCCATACTCACAATGAGGTGATTCAGTAAATTAATGTAAATTAATCACAGTCTTCCTCATAACAATTAACATATATGTAGCTTGTGTAAAAAAATATATGGTAATTGTTATGAGGAAGACCGTGCTTAATTTACATTAATTTAAAAAACTTAAAGTTGCAGTAAAAGTAAAACAGATGAAGAGTATCGATATAGAAGTAGTTAAAATATCAGCACTTAAGAAATGCTTAAAAGATCATTTGCACTAGAAAATTACATAATGCTTTACAGGGAAATACCTCAGAGAGATGAGCAGCGTCGGCAAATGCTATACTTTTAAGAAATAGTTGCAAAAGAAGATATAATATATTAGCGAACGGGGAAAGCACGAGAAAATGACACATTAAGGTTCTATGGCACTTTCAGCACTTTGTAAGGTCTATATCTCACCATAGATCATGACACTTTACAAAGAATAAAAAATAACATAAATCCCAATGACTACAAACTAACTGCTGGCGATCTAAACCCTCGAGCCGGGAAGAACCTAGTAGATGTAATAGAATGTAATAGGAACATGTGGCGGGCCGATAGTAAATAATTATGGCAGCCATTTAATAGACTTCCCTACTATCAACGAAATGATAGATTATACCATAACAAACAAAACGATCTCAAAACTAGTCGAAGATACACGGGTTTACAGAGGGAAAGATATAGAATCTGACCACTTCTTGCCAGTTTCAAAAATTGCAATACATTCCAGATGGAAAAAGTTTCTAGCCGAAAATGAAATTTCGCTAGTAAGAAAGTACATGAAACCTCTATAAAACACGATTACACAATTGTGGTGACGAATGACCTGTTAGCCTAAACACAAACTTGGAATGGCAAGAGATAACCAATATAAATAAAATTGCAATGAAAACCAAAGCAAAAAACAAAAATACAATAATAGGGGACTCAAAATCAGAAACTATGAAATTGCCCAAATAATCGCAGACAAAAAGGAGTTTATTTAGAGTATCTGAATAATTAAATACCAGAAAATCTGATAAAATATAAATGATAGAATGCTATTTCAAGACGCAAAGTTAGAAAACTAAAATGGGTAGCTTGGAAAGATATATAAATGACCTAAAATATGACGAAAGAATTAAATAAAACCGAAAAAGGCAGTCTCTGTCAAAGGCCGATTAACGAAGATGACTGGATCAACTATTTCTTGAGACGTTGTACTGATCACATAGATATCCAAGAACAGGAACACGCAAATATTAATATCTAGACCCCATAGGCATGCAAGACCTGTATCGGGAGCACTTAAATTTCTGACAAACTGGACAAAATCAACTTCCCAAATAATGATTTAAAAAAAAAAATCCTACAACGCTCAGTAAGAATAGTACAAAATATATATACCAATATAGAAATTATAATTGACAATTCAACTTTAAATAATAACAGAAGGATGGAAATAAACCGGTGTAAGACATGGATACCCATCACCTACACTTTTCAATTTATTCAAGTGATATTAGCTCTCATTATTTATTAGCTTCATTTAGAATACATTTACTTTTGTAATGATTTATGTTTGAGATCCTATAATAACTAGTCGCAGACTATTGGCAAATTTCTTATACAATAACAAATGCTTTTTGCGCCCGTGATTTATTTGCCGTGCATTGCATTACGTTTTCTAGCTCAGCACATTTTATTTTGGATAAAATTTACTTTTATATCATGTAGGGCCATGCATAAATTATAATTCTTTCAACTTGTTTTAAAATTTAAATTTGTTATTTAAATACGGCTTGTTGGTAACACAGATCTCCATATTATCTATTATAAATTAAAAATATTTTATAATCTCACTTCAGCGAAACACTTAATGTATTTTAGCAATAATTCACAGGTAAATGATATATTTGCTTAGCTTCCTATGAATACTATCTTACATTGCTTTTCCAATAAGGCTGACCATGCGTCTGTGAGTTTTTTATCGTTCACATGGCCACCTAGGGTGAGCTGCAGATGGCCCCAGCTATACATGCAGAACTGACATGGGGTTCACTGGTTGTCCTCGTTGAAGCGGCACTTCGTTCAGGCTCAACACGACTCGATAACTTCGTAGTCTATGGACCGTCATTACATCAGTAAATTCACAGTTTTAGGTGAAGAAACGGGATTCCAGCTGCTTCTTCATGATATAATCGGGGTCCTACCTTTCATGGTGCTTTGTAGAAACTGCCTTTAGGTGGCCACTGGGCGTTGGATGCTTTTCTTGTGTATCACACTTGTGTTTAGTTTCCAAGCGTGTAATGACTTAATAAGACGATAAATTAACACCTTTGCTGGCAAAAGTGTAGCTATTTATTTTTTCCTCAATTTGGGAAGAACAAGCGGTTTGATTCCCATCTGGGAAACAATTTTTTTACATTTATTTTTTCTCAACAAGCAACTTATATATCCCAAATCAATAATATCATATACACACATGACAGATCACATTACCTCATTTACATACAATTCACTTTAGTGCCTGAGTTATTTAATTTACATTAAATAACAATGAATATGTACTCAGCTAGTCATCTTACATTTCTAATTAATTCATTTTGTGGGGCATAATTTACCATCAGTACGGTATATTATATAGATTACATTGTGCAAAAGTGGCAATATCTGTTACATAGCATTTGAACTAATCCCGAAGCCTGCAGTTGAAAACACGTCGACGCAATTCAAACCTTAAATTTATTGAAACTTAAACTCATGTTTCTTCCAGAGCATAGAAGTGAAATCGTAAATCTTGTATCGCTAGAATTTTCTAGTTTACGGGAATACTCTTTTATTTGGCTGGAGTCGAGTTCAACAAAATTGACAACAACCGACGATTTTTGTATATTTCTAAATAAGAATCTGAAAGGATATGTCCACGATTTCCACATTTACCAACAACAAAGGTGCTTCTTCTGCTTTAAATATTGGTAGTCTCATTGCAACAAATGATGTAATGTATCGGTACTAGTATTGAAGTTTTGATATATTTACAATTAGATAAATAGCCTAGCGGTTTCATTATAACTGGAAATTGAAATGCAATTGCTTCCACTTCAAATTAACCACTTAATTTAAGATTCACTATGGTTTTATCACTCGATATAACATAGATCTCACTTGCACTTTTTAAATAAAAACATATTTTATCTTATGATACTGAATTTGTTAAATTTGCGCTTGTAAATCTTTCGTTAAAACTTTAAAACGCCGGAGATTTCCAGCATTTCGACTGTGCTGTATTTTATCTGTGGGGAATAAAAGCCCAGGCCAACATTGTAGTATTCTCAGGAGTGCCTATCGATCTACTACGTACCTTGATAGAAGATCACACAAAGATATTGAAATGCCAATTTCTCCTGCAGCGAAACCACACAAAACCCGCTGAAGCTGCTGCCGGGAACTAATACTTCAGATATATAAAAATCCGACTACAACCTGTCCTGCACAATATAATATTATGAACTTTTGGGACGTTGAGTTGTAGTAGTATTTTAACGATTAGACTATGATGTGATAAGAATTTTAAATAAGTAATTTTTAACATTGTGCCATATTGTCCTATTTTCGGAAGGTACCTCAACTAAATTACGAGTACATTAGAAAGCACAGGATGGCAAGACGACAAAAGGAAAAATAGAAGCAGCAAAGTAATCATACCGCATGCTATAAAAGCTAATAGGTTGCCACGAATGCAATATTAGATAAAAAGGTAAATGTGATATATTGAAATTACTACTCTTGCGCTCAACTATTCATTATGACGATCGTAACACGTATTGGTCATAAAGCCACCGGCCAAACGAAAATTCCCATTGTGCAGCTAAATGATCCATATCCACTTTAGTACAAATGACCCAAACGTCATTCCTTATAGTCGCGCTTTCTGTTCCATTAACTTATAAAATATTTGTCACAAAATTTTATTGAGTTTTTTTAAGGGAAATACGTATATTTAACTCCATTAATATAAAATAAAGCGAGACATGTTTAACAGTTATATGAACATAAGTTGATGTTTTATGCACAGACATTAATTAAAAATTAGTGAATGAGGTAGAATTTCAGTATTTATAAACAGAGACTTGTGTCGGTACGTTGTCATGATGAAGCAGCTAGTCACTGAGCTCGCGAAGGTCAATCTCTTAGAACTGCGTGAGTTTATTAAATGTTTTCTTTAAGTATGCATTCTCATTCTCTATGTATGCTTATTCAGAATTTATTGCTAAGTGTTCCACAAGTTATGAGATGTTCAAACAGTGCAGCTTTCTTAACCTTGTCATGCTTACAAGACGCTCAGAATATTCTTTAAACAAGTAATAAGCTAACGCCAGCAGGTATAGTATTCAAACCAAAACCTAGAAAGCTATTTAAAAGCAGGCCAGCGTTGAAACTAGTAAGTCACTTCGTAATTTAATTCATAAAATGAATGTTTTATTGTTATTCCGCGACACTTCGATAATAACCTTCAAATTTGACATATGCATTGGGAATTTTGGAAGACATATACGTTTTTCAACATTTTCTATGCAACTATACGGTTTTAAAAACTGAAGTTAAACAACTAGTACTTACTTAAATCATGCAAAATGTAGCAAAGCCTTAACAAAACAGTTAGGCTACATGTACAATTTACGTATGAACTGTCATTAGTTGAAAGCTGCTTGACATTAGAAAAATATTTACTGATTGTATGAAACCAACTTAGACATCTCTTACACTTTTCATGATGTACTTGATTTTAAATAGCTTTCCAATTTTTAGTTGGAATACTATACCATTTTATTATATTGTGCTAACATACAACTAGGGTTGCATTCAATCCAGCTGTTAATATATTTTGAAGCGATAATAACTTTATACGCTTTGTTTCGATGATTATTTATGAAATTGTGCCACTTTATTGCAAAGAAAAGCGACGATGAAGTAGCGCCAACCTTGAATTTTTCGTCAAAAATAAAATTAAATAAGAAATGTCTGTTAAAAAGTGCTTCAGCAACGTATAAATAATTTCCGTTGTTTGCTTTATATACTAGACGTATCGAACTTTTGCTTTACCCATCTGGAGTATTTTGATGAATTACCATTAGTGGTGATTTCTGTAAATAAGATAAAATGTACCACATATTGTTAGTTTTCATAGTTGTTCCCTCTAGTCTCCCTAATTATATTCAAATATTGTAACGCTACGAGAGTATATTTGACGGCGGTTTGCCAGCTAAACTCAGAGTAGTCGTGCGGTTCTTTAAATGCGTTAATTTCCGAATAATATGAGCGCCAACAAGTTAGTCAATTACCACAACATCTGAAATGCAGAAGGTAGCAGTAATAAACTTAGACACTGAAATATATAAATATCTGCAGTAGATTTATTATACAAAGGATGCATACATGCGCTGTGGTCGTGAATAGACGTATTAGAGAGTCGCAAACGTACTTAACTTAAATCAAATCCTTTAACTTTGGCAAAATGCCTGAAGTTAAAATCCGTGCCGCTCTGGAAGATGAGAAAAAAAACGAAGTGCTTATTCGCAAAATTGTGGATAGTGTGCTGGAGTCCGATGAATTCCTCGAAAAATTGCTGACAAAAATGCAGTGTAACTTCGATCGCCTGTATGAGGATCGCTTCAAGGTATACGCGGATAAGATTGGCCAGTTGGAAGAAAAACTCTCCAAGGCGGAAGAAGAACTTGTGAGGACCAATAAAGAACTAGAGAGGGTTAAGCAAGAAGCTACCGTTTCAACAGAAGCGCTGGAGCAATATACGAGGGCAAACAGTGTCAGAATTTTCGGCGTTCCAGAGATACCTAATGAAGACACAGATAACATTGTGGCAAAACTGTGTAATGAAAAACTGGGGTTAAACATTTCGCCTGCACACATCGATTGCAGTCATCGCCTTCCTGGTCGGGATGGCGTACATCGGCCCATTATAGTCAAATTTATTAGCCGCAATACAAAACACTCTGTTTATACAAATAAGAAAAAATTAAAAGGCACAAGAATAGTTATTAGGGAGGACCTTACTAAAACTAGGGTGGATCTACTCAAAGAAGCTGCAAAAAAATATGGTGTGAAGTGTATGTGGACGAATAACGGAAACGTATTCGCTAAAGTAGGCAGTGCAATTAAACGCATACGTAACTACCTGGATTTGGTTTGAATTTGTGTACAATACATAAAATTTCTGTTGTTGCGATTAAAATAATCTTTAATTTTACACGTCTGGCTGCACGTGTTTATCAAATTGCAGAGACTTTATTTTATTTTGTTTGTTTGTTGTAATCGGCAACGTGGTTGTCACCTGACCTCCTGACTCTGTCAATAATCAAATATAAAAAGTTTATATAGGTACTATAATTTGATAGCGACTGAACAGTTAACGAACTGTTTGTAATTTACTCTGTGATTACTTGTTTTCTTTGTTCTATTAAACTTTAATTAATTATTGTTTTAATAATTTCGTAGGTTTCTTTCGAAAGAATAGTTACCTACCCAGTATTAGTTGCAGGGGGTCGTTAATTGTTTTGTTGGGATTACTATTTTTGTCTATCATTAAGAAAATAATAGTCCAATGAATTTAACAATTTCGCACTTAAATATTCGCTCCCTGTTATTAAAGTTTACAGATTTTAAGACGCTTCTCGCCAATGGGGATTACGACATTGTTGCAGTGAGTGAAACCTGGTTAACTCAAAATATTTCTGACGATGCGGTCTATATACCTGGTTATAATTTTTTCCGGATAGATAGAAGTACTAGGGGAGGAGGCGTTGGTATGTATGTTAAAAATACTTTGCACGCTCAACGCGTGAATGTCATTGATAACGAATCTCTTGAACAGTTATGGTTAATCATTAAAACTCAACAAATCTCGCTTGGTATTGGAGTTATCTATAGACCTCCCAATAAAAGTATCAATAGTTTCTTTGAAGTGCTGGAGGAAACCTTATCCGACATGATATCTACATGCCAAGAAATAGTTTGCGTCGGTGATTTCAATATCGATATGTTATCAAACAGTGCTAATGCAAACGAATTACAATCTCTTCTAGATACTTATATTTTTCAAGTCATAGATGAGCCAACCAGAAATATGCCAATGACATCCACGCTAATTGACTTAATTTTAACCTCAAATAAAGAACTGATTACGAATCATGGTGTAGAACCGGTGCATGACTTGTCTGATCATGACTTGATTTTCTGCAATGTTTCCATTAACCGTCCTAAACTTTTGCCTGTATTTAAAACTTATAGAGATTTTTCTAAATTTAATCATGCTGAATTTGAGAGGGACTTACAGTCTTTACCGCTTTACCTTTTGATTGATATGCCTGATATTGATTCTAAACTCACCTTCCTAATTAGTCATATCACTAATTTGTTTAACATTCATGCTCCAATAAAATCTGCTCGCTTTTCAAAAAGAAACTGTCCATGGGTCACAGAAACTCTCAAGTTTATGATGTCTCTTAGAGATAAAGCCTATAAACGTTACAAGAAAACAAAGAAGGTTGCCCACTTTAATTATTACAAATCCTTAAGAAACCTTGTTACTACATCCTGCAGGAATGAGAGAAAAGCTTATTTTGAGTATAGACTGCGTCACAAGGACTCGAAGGGTCTGTGGAAAGAACTAAGAGACATGGACATTTACAACAAATCCAAACAAAAGCAAATTCCTCCCGAACTTTTTTGTGTTAATGAAATTAACCAATCATTTATTCATTCCAATCTAGCAGTTAATTTAAATTTTCAAGAAACTCTTGCTTTTTATCTAAATAATAAAAAGCAGGGGATTAGTTCTGAATTTAAATTTAGTACCGTCACTGAAGAAGAAACCTATAAAATCATATGTAGTATTAAATCCTTGTCATCTGGTGTTGATAATATTAATATCAGGATGATAAAACTTTGCACCCCGCTAATTTTGCAGTACATAACACACATTATCAACTTTTGTCTTGTTAACAATGTTTTTCCATCGCAATGGAAAATCGCTAAAGTAATTCCTTTGCCTAAAGTAAATCAACCAAATGAATTAAAAGATCTCAGACCTATAAGTTTATTATGTAGCATGTCAAAAATTTTAGAAAAGGTCATTGACTTTCAAATTCGAGCATTTTTTAATAACTTTAACTTATTTCCAAAACTGCAGTCGGGCTTTAGAAGAGGCTATAGCTGCACAACCGCTCTTTTAAACATTACCGACGATATATTTAAAGCAATCGAAGCTGGAATGTTAGCGGTTTTGATCTTACTAGACTACTCAAAGGCCTTCGACACGATCAATCATGAGATTCTCAGTGCTATACTAACATACTTAAATTTTAGTAATGATGCCTCTAAATTAATTCAGAATTACTTGAACAATCGATCACAATTTGTAATTCTAGGCAACGAATGTTCTGAACTTCTTAAAGTCAATACCGGAGTCCCCCAAGGCTCAATACTAGGGCCCCTGTTGTTCATAATATATACAAGTAATTTAGCTCACTCATTGGTTCATGGCAAATCACATACATATGCAGACGATACTCAATTATTCTATTCGTTTAACGTTAATCATATAGACACTGCAATTGACAATATTAACCAAGACCTTAAAAATTTTAACAAAGCATCCGAAAGCCACTGTTTGAATTTAAATTCGAAAAAAACTGTAGTAATGTTGTTCGGCAGGAATAAAGATAGAGATGAGTATCATCATAAAATAAATATAAAGGTTGGTGATGCCATACTACCACTGAAAGATGTTACTCGTAATATTGGCTTGCAAATCGATAGTCAACTGAGATTCAAACAGCACGTAGATATTTGCATCGGAAAAGCGTATGCAAATTTAAAAATCCTCTATTCAAATAGACACATTTTAAACGTCAGAACTAAAGCTATTCTTGCAGAGTCCCTGGTCTTGTCCCAGTTTAATTTTTGTGATGCAGTCTATGGACCATGTTTAGATAAAAAAACAGCGAGAAGGATACAGATTCTTCAAAATGCTTGTATTCGGTTGATTTATGGCATTAGAAAGTTTGATCGTGTGACGCATAAATTAAAAGAATTAAACTGGTTAAATATGTCTGATCGCAGACATCTGCATGCTTCTGTTTTATACCATAAAATCATATTAAGCCATACGCCACCTTACCTTTACAACAAAATTACTTTTAGAACAGACGTTCATACACTTAATCTCAGACACAGGGGTTTGCTCACTGTACCAATGCACAGGACGGTGATTTTTGAACGTTCCTTTACTTATAATATAACTAAAATCTACAATGCATTACCCAATTTTTTAAAGAATCTTTCAGTCGAAAAATTTAAGTGCGAACTTCAAAAAATCTTAATGAATGGACATTGTTAACACCTACACTTTGTCACAAACATAGTACCAGTATTTTTGTAGTTGGTTATGGTATATGCAACCATGTATTACATTTAAAAGTTAGGTTTATTATATAATTCACTCGTATATTTTTTTTTTACTTTTATTTTAAATAAATATATTTTTGCAGTTGTTTTGCTAGGTTAAGTGGAAGACCAGAAGCCCTTTGGGGTAACTGAACTTCGCCTCGAGGTTGACTTGTTCTTTTTTTTTATGTAGCGAATGTATTTTTATTGTTATATTTGCAAGTCAATAAAGACATTATTATTATTATTATTATATAATAACTAGCACAGACATACTATAAGTTGTTATTCTGCGTTACCGGTTAAAAAGAGGTTAGCATAGCATAAATTAGTACACTACACTGTATTTTATCAGGTTTGTGGTACGTTATCATTAAACACAACTTATTAGAGTGTGCTGCTTAGCTGAGAGATATGCCTTTATACCTGAGGTGATGACCCATGGCCCCAAATGAGTTCATAAAAGCGGTTTTAAGATGTAAACCGAAGAAACCCAAACAGCTTACAACTGCGGCTGCAGACAGTCCGCGCCAGCAAACGTCATTTACGAAGCCCTCCGGGGAGGGTATCCCAAACTCGAACTAGGCTCTACTGGCACTGGAAGATCACCGAAGTCTCCTAACCCCGGGTGACATGTGTAGTAGCATTCTCTAGCAAGCAACATTGCTCGTTTGCAACTTATACCGTCCAATTGAAGTATTTCACCTCGTAGGTAACGGTAAAATCCCTAGATAAGAGTCGGCTCATTGAAATTACGTTATCACAGTTTGAAACAATTATACAGGCGAACAACCAATATGACAATGAAATTCGGTATTTTTAATCCGTCCTAAGGCATCGACGATAGTCTCAAAACAGTACCCAAGGCTCTAACCTGCATAGCAGCAGTGCTTCCTCACAAAATAATTCACGAAACCTGATGCTAAACGCTAAACTTGGGGCACCATACCCACAGAATTCTGCCGAAAAAGGATGCTACATTTTCCCAACCAAACAACGAAACAGCTGAAGCAGCTGTTCTGACTGCCGGTAGAACAGAATACATCCCAAACGCTAACACTGCGTTTACACAACGACGAAGAAGCTTTTACACGGCTATGTATTTTAAACAAAATAAAGCTCAAGTTAATTACGCTTTAGACAAGTAACAATATTCCCAAATTTTATTTTACTTTGTATTTTGTACTTTAGCTTAGTCCATGTCGTTTTTGCGAATAAAGACCTAGCCATTTTGTGATTTGGGTGTCTCATAAACCACTCTTTCCACCCCTTGACAGCAATTTTTGCAAACTCTCTTATATTTTGTTCTACATTTGTCAAAAGCTAGAACAATATTAAATTGAGATTTGCTACACCCAAACGTCTAATGAAATGCAATTAATCAGGCGAATTTGAGTTAACTGGCCCTCTCCAATATCGTATATTGTTAGCAAAAAAATTTTGCAGTAATTAACTCTTAAACCAAAGTATTCCATAACATACGCAAATAGGTGCTAGAATATAATTTCGAGGCTGCTCTATTGGAGTAAAATTTCCTGCATCCAAAAACTATTTTAAAATGGCCCCTTTTAGCAATAGACCGAAATTAAAATAGCCCAAATGTATTTCATATCAATTGAGCAACAACAAAAACCAACAGAAGGAAGGCATACGTAGATATCATATTGATAACCACAGACAAATAACCAGGCATACGCTAAGGAATGTTTGTAAATAAGAGCAAATATTGAATCGATCTCTTGGTATGTTATTTACTGAATGATATAAATAGGAGAGCAATTTAGCGTCAGCCCAGGATAGTAAACAAGGGTTAATGAGAGCCTATTTCTGACCAAGCTAAAGTAGACTTCGAATTATTAAATCAAATTACGGTTGTTGAACACTTACTTCTGTTACACTCTGAGCAAATACGTCACTAGGTGTGTATTGTCCAATTATATAAGAAAACTAGTGAGTCACCCGAACTACGTTTCGGTTAGCAAAATTAAGAGAGATTCTTCAATATAAATTTTAAAAAAAAATGGATGCATCGGCGGGATCGAACCCGGGGCCACCCGCGTGATAGGCCAGCACCCTACCGCAGGACCACCTCTCTTGTTTGAATAATGCGCGCACCCGAGCTAATAGCACACGGCGTAAGGCGCTCCGCCCTGCTGCCTAGAGGTGTTAATTAAATTAAAACTTTTTCGCACTTTTTTTGAAAATAAAAACCGGCCTACGATCTAAATCTAAAAATTAGCAAACTTTTAAGCCATCGTACAACTTAATCGGTCCAGTATCTTCGGAGGAGACAGCGAACAAACATAGACGCAAACAGGCAAACATACAAAGAGAGCACCGATTTTATGTTATAGATAAAAGATGTCAAAAAATCTGAGAATCTGAGAATACTATGAACGATTATTTTTATTTTAAAATGTCTTACTAACAGTTCATGTAAAGCGAAAACACCAATCCTCAGGGCAGCTGCCAGCAAAGATGCAAGGTGATCTTCCTTAATATTCAATTTGGGGCCGATTTGGGATATAGAGATGCTGGAAACCTAGAACCTAGAGGATAAGCAAATTATTAAACTCCTATGTTAATACATATACAAGGACCTTACAACAAGGCAGTGCCCCTTAACTTTTAAAATGCAGCCCAAATTTAAATAACGCTGTTGGAAGTGAAATTACTCTACCTGGCTGCGTATCTCGCTTTTTCAGAGCCGTCTAACGGCTGGCTAATTATTAACAAGGCGCAGCTTTTGGGAAAATGCGTATTATAAAATACTGATGTTTGATAAAAGCAAAAGTTTATCAAAGAGGGCCAAGCAAGAAAAAGATAGATTTAAGCTGTATGTACAGTGTGATCAAGCTTACAATAATAGAGTAGATGCAACATTAAGTAGTTCAAATGTTTCACATGCTAGCAGAGACATACGTGATTTTGTCTAAGGTGACTTTGATGAACTCTGTTTTGAATCACGTGTTATGTATTGTGACGTTAGCTCCAGCACAAATGTGTATTGTTCATATTAAATAATGCAGTTAAACTGTACATGGCTAAGTTCCGCCCCTATCGCCACTTACATCGCCCGAGCACTCGCCAAGAACATAAGAAGACGTTCACCAGAGGTGCGCAAGGTATCGTGCAAGTAAGCACAGCGCCGACTCCACTCAATTGTAACTGGATAAAGGCACCGATAACGAGGGCACTGAAAAGTATAAAAGGATATTCCACAGCCATCTCAAGTCAATTGAGACCCTGGACTTCCCCTCTCCTATATATACCCGACGGAGTTCATATATAACGGAAGGCCAAATCGGTGAACTTCCATCTAAACCTCATATAAACCCGTTTGTAACGAGTAAACTCGTAAGAGAGGAGCACGCCCCCTAGCGCTATTTAAACTAAATCTTTTTACATAGCTAGCAAACTTGCATTCAAAGCGTTGCTAATCCAACGACGCCATCCCAGCGAACCTCCGAAGGCATAACGCACTTTGCCGGCCAGGGCACCGCGGAGCGTAAGCGATCTTCCAGTGGTCTCCACTAAACCAGGTTACAAAGTGGCCTAAGGTGAACCTTGCCCATTTTAGGTCATTACGGGGACCCAAACGTTGGCACCAAGGAAGCGTCACAACCTGCCTGGCGTAATACGCTATTTACAACCATCACTAGCACCGTAATTCTTCTGATTAGGTCTATTTAGTCTTGACATCAACAATACTGTGTTTTTTAGTCTTTCACTTTTTACTTAGCAACATGTTCTGCTCGCCTCCATTTTGGATTTGCTATTACTGTTATTACTTCCTTTATCTTCGTTCTGCTTTCTATTCTTTAATCCTTTATGCAGTCTCTAAGCCCTATACCCAGCAACATGCTCCCAATAATTCTCTCTGTTATTCTGAGTTTATTAGCAGCCTTGACAGTTAGAGAGATTGTTAGAATATATTAAATTTTGTCATTGTCGCGTCATTTCGCGCCTAACAAGGAAGATTGAGTTTATACTTTTGTTCTGATTGCAGCCGCGGCTTGTCAACTCGCGACACAGTCCACAGTGCTATTCTTGGCTACAAGGAAGAATGTTGTGAAGAGACTTTGGTTTATTACCGGATAATAATAATTGCAACTTCTGGCGAATTACTTCTTTGGATCTGATTTTCGCATTGCTTCCAATTTGCCGGTTGGCTTTGGATTTCTCATGGAATCCGGTTAAATTAATCCAGATTACAGTCTTTAATCGGCCCAGAGTACCTTCCAGTGTGCCAAAGCACGTCAGCAACCCCGGTTACCACATTGAATCAGTCCAGGTTGCTTACCTCAGGGGCCAGCTTTTCAACAGCCCCTGGTGTTCTTCCTGGAGTTGAGGCTTCAAACGTTTTATGCTGAAGAACAACATTGCCTTCATGTCGGTGTTGTTAAACTAAAAATGACCCCTTTGCTGTGTGTATATTCCTTCATGGTTATCACCTCTACCCATAGATACAATATTTACTCCTCTTCCAAAAGTAATTGACGGTTTTCTCGAAAGTGTTTGCTTAAAGAACGCAAGTTTTGGGCTTTTCCCTTTATGGGAAGACTCAGCGCCTTTTTAATGCGTTAGCTGGATCATGACCAGCCTAATTAAAAATATTCATTATAGCATGTGATATCTTACCGTTATCGTCAGGACACCCCTTATCAGTAGCTTCTTAACGAACCAGCTCCAACTACCCGCGAATATGCAAGTGCATTATAAGCGATAGTCGTCTAAGCACTAAGTAGAGGCAACGTGAAACCGTATGCGCATTTGACGTTTTCTAGGTCGGGAAAGCCGCAAACATCTGTAGGCGAGCGTAATCAACTCAGTGGCGCCCACAATTAGTAAATATTCTCGTGCCCAGCATGCCATGATCAAATTGAAGTTTGCCGTAACTTGATATATAGCCATTGAAGCAAATCAACTACCATAAGTCAGAGAGAACTAAATTACACCTTGACCTTGAACTATTTTCCTAAAAATATATAAAACACTTAACAAAAACAATTTTTATTGACCGTTATGATTATTACACTCGTTGTTGCTGCGTACATGCCATTTTATTTTCCTTTTTGCTTGATGCAATTAAACTTAATGCAGTGTAAACTTTTACCTTTTTTCATAAACAAAAAATGCAATCTGATATTCACCTACAGATTTAAATTAAGACATGACCAGATGTTTTATCTTTCTTTCCAAGGCCCACCCTAATGAGTTTTTGTTGAAACGCACGATATAATCAGGCTTCGAGAGAAGAGTATCTAATCGATCGTACATATAGTACACTACGATATTCTACGCCTAGATGCAAATGAAAACGTTAGAACCATATTACACATTTTACGGAGTATTTTTCAAAATATAAGCAATCTAAGGTTCGTAAAATTTGCACCGTTGCAGATAGTAGGCACAGGTCACAGAAAGTAGATTGGGTGTCAAGGTAGGTCATCAAAGGCGCTGTGATCATATTTGATGAATTGGCAATATATGGCAAGTTGTCAAAAACATACAAAGTTAGGTTATATTTTAAATGACAAGTAATCAGTAACGGTGGGTAGAGGGATTTTGTTTGTGCAGTGACTAACGTCATATGACAGATTCTTTGTGTTTTAAAGTGTGGAAATTGCTGTTGCTGAGATAGAAGGTTCATCAGAGCCTGGTTGTTCAACGTACAGCATTATTTCTGCAATCCTATTAACATTCAAGAACTGATAATACACCATACCGCAATGTTGCGTACGCCTCTGATTTATTGTGTCATTTAGCTTAAATAAGGTTAACAATTTAATGTCAATATGATAGATGAAATAATAAGGTTGTGGAGATAGATAGCCAAAAAGTTTATTGTAGTAGGTATAAAAAATCTGATTGTCTCTTGAGGTCCAAACGTCATACATGTGAAGGTTGATAAAATATTTTACGTTTCGCCACTTTAGATGGCTTCATCAGAAATTATTGACAAGTGATATAACAAAATGGCTTCCATAAAAGTTTATAATAATTGATAACAAAATTTGCAAATGACTAATTAAAGCCACATTGCAAGTATACGGCGCGGCGTCTAAATGGATAAAGGTGAAATATTAAACAATCATTATTGATTGAGGTTAAACATTAACTTCTTCAAACAAGATGTCCTTTACTTTTAATTAAAAGTTTATTGTTCAATTACATTATCTATAATATAGTTAATGTTTAACCTCAATCAATAATGATTGTTTAATATTTCACCTTTATCCATTTAGACGCCGTATACTTGCAATGTGGCTTTAATTAGTCATTTGTAAATTTTGTTATCAATTATTATAAACTTTTATGGAAGCCATTTTGTTATATCACTTGTCAATAATTTCTGATGAAGCCATCTAAAGTGGCGAAACGTAAAATATTTTATCAACCTTCACATGTATGACGTTTGGACCTCAAGGGACAATCAGATTTTTTATACCTACTACAATAAACTTTTTGGCTATCTATCTCCACAACCTTATTATTTCATCGAAGCAGCCAAATTTTCATTCACCTATTATACAATATGATAGATGTAAAAATGTTACCAATACGAAACTTGAAAATTACTAGATTCTAACATTAGTTCCGATTTTCACCGCGTCCCAATCTACTTTCTGTAACCTGTAGGCATGATGTTCATATACACTATCATGCTGGATAAAATAATATTGTATTTTACAGTATATTGCGTTGCGGCCACGCGT
>CALNHX010009508.1:0-49159 GCA_940337035.1 Agriotes lineatus | reverse complement strand
TATAATTTTAAAGTACTTGAACTTTAATATTTTACTTTAATGTACTAAGACTTGAATGTTCCATTTTTTGTACTGGAAGTAATCCAAAAAATGCCATTTTTGACATCAGTATGAAATAAAGGAAATTAAGAGTTTTTCGAGTCTTTTTGGAATATTTACAATTTTTTGGCATACTTTGTATGCAATGTGCTATCAACATTTGGGAAAAACTCTAAATTTTCAAATGATAATATTTTATTAATGGACTTAGTTTTATTTAAACAAAATTACGAAAAGAAATGCTTTTTATAGTGACACAATCCTGAAAGGTTACCAAAAATGCCATGACTGTTTTTGGAAATATTCATAAAATTGCACCAATATATGCAAATGGTTCAGTTCATTTGTTGAGCAGTATATATTTGCAAACCCACATGGTGGCAGCTTCTATTTAAAAAAAATATATAAATCGGCTTGGTGGAAGTTTCAAAATAGGTGCCGAAAGAAAACTTTTCACATGCTAAATATATAGATATGTATACTATCAAAAAAATATAGCAACTGGCGCGGAACCTTAAGAATTTTAGCGCAGGTAGGTTTGTATATACCTACACCTACCTGTACACAATTCGGTTGGTCTTGTGAGTTAGGATCAAACGGCATTGATTCATTTAACCTGCGTATCAACACATGGTTACTATTTAAAATGGAAAACTCCACCTTCAATGCTGCACGAAGATAACTTTTTCTGAAGTTCTGTGCCGGTTGCTATAGAAAACATGTATGTACCAGCGCCTTCATAGTAAACTAAGCGGTGAAAATACCAAGATACCTTAATTTTCGAAAATTTTGGTTGTGCCTTGTTTTCTTCTAATTATTGTTTCGGTATCGCAGATTATTTTTCTGAGCAAGACCCATATGCTCATCCCATTCCTCAATCTGGTTCGATTTATTGCTTTATGAGCTTTGTTTAAAGGTGCCATCTTAACTTGTCGTTAAAATTGTCAGTGTCATATGACAGGAGCTTGTTTGAATTTGTCACCATAAAGAAAGATATGAATGTGTATGAAGAAGTTAGAAGATTAGAAAATGTGTAAGTTCTAATAGATCTTTATGTTGAAAGTTCGTAACATAGTTGATTTTTTACTGTTTACTGTTGTCACTCGAACTATTTTTTCTGTCAAGAATGAGGAAGTATAAAAGAGTTCTAGATCGACCTCAAAAATTTAGTTTTCTTAGGAAAAAGTTAGTTTTGTTATTTTTAACCAAACTCCATAGTTGAGCTATTCTTCCGTTTTGTAACAACTTTGTTAAATACAATTTTTCGTAAAAGTTAAAAATAAGAGTCAGTACTTTGCTTAAGTTCAATATTACATTTAAATTTATTGTTAACGTTTTGTATGCTTTATCATAAGTTTAATCACTGTGACTTCCTAAGACAAGTAAAACTTTTTATCAAGAATGACTTTTTCCTGAAGAATAAAAAATTCGATAGTTTACAAGAGTGTAGTAATACCTACCCCATCGGGAGATGCACTATATCTTGGTGTGCTATTTTCCTCATTTTCTAATAAATTTTCTTGTATTTTTGGACAAATAAGTGGATCAATTCCCAATTTCTGCTTTTTAGTAACTGGTTGTAGAACTAGATAAGCAACAATACATATGAATTGAATATATAAAATGGAATTATATTCTTGTTTTTGTTAAATTGGAATAATAAAATCCATTAAGTAGTACTGACTATTTTTTATATAAGTACATTCTAACAATGTTGTATAATAATTTACCCAGACAATAAGTAGTCGCAGTAGTTGCAGAAAGTGTTTCTCACTTTCGTTTTTTAAACTGTTGGTTGTGCATGTCAATTTGACTTTATACATAGCTTCAAATATGATACACATAAGTGGTTAATTTTTCTTTTCAAAATGTTGACAACAGAACAGAACACTCAAATTGTTAAATGGTTTTATCGAGGTCATTCCACGAATGAAATCGCAAATAATTTATTTGTTATGGCATACGATGTGACAGTAAACACCAGTTCGGTCTTCAATGTTAAACATTTGTTTGAGGAAACTGGTTCTGAAAATCCATCATATAAGTGCTCAAAGGAATGGAAGCCTCAAAATGAAGAAGCTGAAATGCGGGAAATTATGGTTCGCAATATGATAACAGAAAATGACACTTTGTCAACAAGCACCCTTGCAGAAAATCCAGAAATTAATGCCGGAAAATCAGAAGTGCATAGACTACTTAAAAGGAATGGTTTCAAGTCTTTCAAAGTTAAAACGACACAAGAGGTTTTCACAGCCGACCATGGTCGTCGAATGGAATTTTGTGAAGATGTGATGGATAGAGTAAACAATAATTATGAATTTCTTAGAAATATTCTGTTTAGTGACGAATCGACTTTCCTGTTACATGGTTGTCATAATTCTTCGGTAGTGAGATACTGGTCCCAAGAAAACAGTCACCAAACAATAACTTTAAGAACTCAATACCCCCAAAAACTTCACGTTTGGGCTGGTATACTGGGGGACACTATTATAGGATCATTTTTTATTGACGGGAACCTCAATGGCCAAAAGTATTTGCAACTGCTTGACAAGCAAGTGATACCAGCAGTTCAAGGCTTACAAAACATTGATATGGCCCACATCTGGTATCAGCACGACCGACGTCCTGCTCACAATGCGGCTAAGGAATATTTAAATCAATATTTCCTCATCGTATTATTAGCACCACATGAGACATAAAATGGCCACCAAGATCTCCTGATTTGTCCCCAAATATTTTTTTTTTTTTGCCACAAACAATTTATACCCATCAGCATCAACGATATAACAACGTGGATGAGCTCTGAATAAAACTTCTTGAAGCCTCTCAAAATATCACTCTTGCGATGTTAAGAGAAATTAGACCAGAATTTTATGATCGCCTGGGATATTGTCTGGCTCAACAAGATGTTTTTGAACATTTAATAAAATGAACTTAGCTATTTGTTATTCATTAGGTTAATATTGTGTTTGTTAGAATTTAAGTATAATTTGTATCGTGTAACTATTTTTGACTTTGATTCCGTATTTTATTACAAAATCAGTAAAAACTAGAAATTACTAATTATTTTCCGTTGCTTAGTGAATTAAAATATTTGGTTCGGCTAAGCAAAAAATGAGAGTAGTAACTAAGCGCCAAGTAATGCATTGAAATGCTCGTATTCAAAATTTCTGGAGACACACGTATATCCCCCGCAGACCTCGGTGGAATATAAACTGCACCCACTATAAGATAAGTTGGCTGACAGGAAATTTTTACAAACAAGTGTTTAACATTAGTGTTAGTAACATAAATACAGCTACTGCAGAGATGGTTCCGAACAGCTATCAAAACACCACTACCTCTACTAAAAACACTAGTTTCACTATTCCGATCCTTCCTGAACACAGTGTAGTTCGAGAGTCCCATTTCATTATCAGAAATGTCACTCTGCAACCATGCCTCAGTAAAAATTATTAAATCATAATCACTATTGGTAGTTACTGCAATTTGTAACTGTAATTTGGCCCGAAGGCCACGAGTATTTTGATAGTACACAGTTAGTAGTTTTTTGAGTTACTACGGGAAGTGGCATCCACAATTGTAGGAGCACCATTTAGGTATTTGATTGTTTTATTAGTAACCCCTTCCTTATTAAACCGCTCAATTTTAGCCTTATTATTTTTAAAGTAATCTGTTTGCGCTCGAGTCTGATCAGATTTAATTTGCACATTAGGCACTGCAATTTTATTCTTGTTTCTTAAAATATTTTTTGCTTCTTCACAAGAATTCAGAATAACTTCTAAACGACGTAGGTATTATACTATATCAAATTTTCCTAACCTAAAAAGTTTCAAGTTATCAGTATCCCCTTCGATATCTCAACAGTTCTTTGACTGAGTTTTTGTCTACGTGGGCTTTTTCTGAATAGGAGTTACCATGAGGTTCTTGAACGTTGAAAAGTATAACATTTTTATCTCGCTGTTGACGTTAAAACATTACTGAGATCAAAGCCTTGTTGTGACCCATATCCAGCTTATTTGCACATTCATGACATATTGTCACCATTGATCAAATTTACTCTCAAGTAGCTGCACTTTCTTAATTAACTCTGGTACATGAAAAACACCAACCTTACATGGTTCACAAAAGATTAGCGTTTTCTCTTACTTAACTTTAAGCATCTTATTTCGGTTTCAGATATTTCTCCACACTTTTTGCACAGCTCTCTTTTACAGCCATCACATGGAAATAGTTGATCATCTTCTTTATCGCATTTAAAGCATAATTTAGTCATACTGAAATTAGTAAACAGCCGACTTTAAGGTTATGTGTTTACACCTAAAATGTGAGTTTGACATTTCTTGTTCATAACAAGGTGCAATAACCAACATACGTTTTTGAAAAACAAAAATAAGCATGCTGTGTTCTATATCTAGGGTGCTGTGCTAGTAACTGCAAGAAAGATAGAGTATATTCATATTCTGTATTACAGAAGAAGATAGCACGAAAAAGGGATGTTACACATCTTGGCACATAAACGTATGTAATTTTAAATGCTATACTTGTATCTATGTCATTCAAAATCACTGGGCGGACGACGCCGCCGCGCTTGCGCACAGCTCACCGTATACATGAAGGAGTTGGTTGTGTGTCTCACTTCATCGGTGAGTTTCCCACTCATAGCTGCTAGCAATATAGTAAGTATTAGATATATGCAAATAACAAACAAAACCTAACCTGCTAATCTCTAATTTGACATAGACTTACAGTCTTGCCAATTTTAAGTAAAATTTCGAATTGCCAATAAATGTCACATTGACGGAATTGTGTTACAAACCTCAAAGTGACGCATATGACAGAGGAACAAACATGGTGGACGTGGCGGTACTCTCCTATATCTACTGACTCTGATTACTCGTAGAGTCTCTCTACCGCCATTAGTGATTTTTTATATCTATCCTTGTCGCACAATTTTCTCCAACTGGGGATAAAAACACAATCGAAAGATCACGGCCTGCTGAAACGTTTGACAAACGTCACTGGCGTTTGTCACACAATTCAGCGTGGCGTTTGTTTGTCAAATAATTCGTCAGGCCGTGCTAATAGTATATTATACATCAAGGTAGCGAAACGCAGTATTATAACCTGAGCGCATATTATAAATAGATACTGAGCGCAGTCAAAATCGTTTGACGTTTCTGATGAAGAAAATGTTGAGGAAACGCTCGGTCACCCTGTTGATTATGTGGTGATCAACAAATTTTCAATCTGCAGCATTTATCAAGTGATAAAAATTTTGTACGAGTCCTTGCAAAGTGATCTTCCTACTTGGGACGAAGAATTTTAAAAAGGAGTGTTGGCCGTTCAAAACAATATTGTTAATGACTCGGCTGAAATAGGTGTTAAAGGTCATAGAAGAGTTTAACAGCGTTTTAACTAAGAAGGATGATCAAAAACAGTTTGTGTTACAAGTAGTAAAGAACTACCGCAAGAAATATCCAGGCTGTAGCAAAAATAGGCTTTTATGCAACGTTCACTTTTTATTTTTTTAAGTTACTGTGAAGCCACGTACTCTTTATATTGTTTTCCCGTTTAATACCAATGTATTCCGTATCTTTGCTATATATTGTAATAAATTTATTTACATGTAATAGTACCTACATCTATATATTTTTAATTTTCCTCTAAGTCTTCAAGATCATTGAGGCACGTCTTACGGTTATCCAATTGGTTTTAAATTTTACATGGCTTTTATTTTTCTATTTGGCAAAATGTTAAAAGGGTGAGATCACCAGAATTTAAAAAAAATTCTATATATATAAAGACTACCCTAGTACATATGGAATGCATTTGAGTAAAAACAGCTTTAAAATCAATGCTAGACAATATTTTCTCTAATACATCGGGTAACTCATCAGCTCTAAAATCAGTTTTCTTTTAATAATATGACTTTTTTGTGTTACATATATTTACCTATCTACAAGTAAAAGAGCAGCAAGTATGTGCTTGCATTTTTCACCTCTTCCCGACTTGCACGTACACACGCAATTCCACAATCTGTACTCTAACTCACAACAGGAAATAGTTCATAAAAACTAGGATTATTACTAGAATACGAAATAAATATTTACCTTCATTAAAAATTAGCTTGATTTCATGTGGATAATCGCGTATTTTCGAAACTTGAAGACAGTCTTACGATACTATTCTTGGCCCTCATTTTACCGCATTTAATAACCATTTCGGCCCCTAACACCTCCCCGCCTTCTTTTAAAGGTCGTTTACTATCTTCAAGATAGTTTAAAATGTCTATCAAAACCACCTTGTAACTCATTTCAGCCTAAAACAATTCACAAAACCCTTGCTGCACTGGTTTATTCAGCAGAATTGACAGAACTGATCCCGAATCAGTTCGCCATTATTAAAAAGAACAGCGTTCTCTATACTAGCCCAATTTACGTTTCTGGAACCAATAACACATATTTTCAATTGCAATTTTTTTGTTGATAATAAGTGACATAACCTAACAGATTCCTGACTTTACAAGTGCCATTACACCAAAAAGAAAATCCCCAAAAACTAGTGTCTTCCCTATTGCACTTGGGAAATTTGTATTTGTTATCCTTATCTCACAATTTTCTCACATTCTCACACGATGAATGGAATGACGGTACCTTATTGATATAGTGACCTTAATTACTCGATTTGCAATGACTTTAAATTCAATTCGAAGCAAACTGTCAATACAAATTTCATTGTAAGTTTAGTTTCCATAGTAACGTGTGGTTGCATTCTCATAGAAGATGATACTTCTCAAGTGAAATGGGTCACAGTGTCATTTAATTTAAAATTTTTAAGCAGTTTCAGGCTCATTTAAGGTTTGTACATAAAATATTCCATTAAAATTTAACTTATTGATAAGAAAGTTCACGCAAATTTAGTAGGTGTAGTGTTTTAATCAAGAAAATTATAAATTTGAAATTCTCATTTTGATCTCTAGAGGTGAAAATATTTTCATCTCTAGAATGAAAAAATGTCACTTTCATGTAGGGTAAGCCGTGGAAACTAGCAATTATCAGCTATAATTTACCAAGGGCAGTGATAATCACCCGCAATAATTTTGACAAATAACAACCCGAAAGTGCTTTCTTAAAGGCAACGCACTTGAGGGATATTATTTGTCAAAATTATAAGGATTTATCACTGGCCGCGGTGAATTCGGAAAGATAAGTTCTTACATAAATTAGCCATTTTCTGACAAATTAATTTGACACTTTATTATAATAATATTATGTTGGTGGCACTGCAAGTCTATGTCAAATTTGAAGTTATCAGGTTAGCTTTTGCGTCAGTTTTGACACAGACTGACGGAAAACCTAACCTGCTAACGTCGAATTTGACTTAGATTTACAGTGCCACCAACTTGTGATAGGATACTACTGAAATTTAACTAGGTAGTTTCCATAGTGATTGAAAATCACCCTAGGGTCGTTTTCACTTCAAGTGTGGTCTGATTTGTCAAACTGACTCACGTGATTAAAAATAATCAAATCGGATTGGTTTGCAATAAATGTAAGAACTTATCACATATATCATTAGAAAAACACATTATTTTAAAAGTTTAGTCGAGACATTTTTTAAAAATTTGTCACTGACAGTGGGGATGTCAAGTAAATGGATATAATTTTGCATGTGTAATGCTGTGACAGGAATCCATTTTTCTATGTATTAGCATTGTATTGGCTAAATTTCACAGAAATTTTTCCACCGTAAAAAACACTGTACTTTTTTCAGGTGTTCAGAACCACAATTTCTCTCCCGTTTATTACACACTTGCTAGATAAACCTATTACATTGGTAAGGGAAAATCACATTTTTTCCGTGTTTCTTTCTTTAGGGTTTCTTGTGGGTATATATACAGTGCCTTCAGAAATGATCGAACGTTTTTGAATGGCCATGGTTATACAACATATGAATATGCTGGTGGTACTGTTTACTACTCTTTTACTTTTCGGCGTTACAACCCTATGTGGGTTTTAGCCAGTTGGGCGACGTGGTTCCATACTTTTCTCTCCTTGATTTTGCCCATCCAGTTTTTCACTTTCATTATATCGAGGTTTTGGAGTACCGCAGATAACCATTTACCCCTAGGTCTTCCTCTGGTTCTACCATATCCAGGTTCGCAGTCAAGCATCACTCGCGGCACCCTGCATTTCGGCATACGCATCACATGCCCGAACCATCTGAGTCTCTGCGCCTTGCAATACCGCACTATATTTTCGTTTTTCATTAGCGTTTCTAATTCTGCGTTAGTTCTTCTGCGATAACCACTCCCTTCAGATATCCCGCCGAATATTCTTCTTAATATCCTTCGTTCAAAGCATTTCAGCCAATTTTGCTGCTTCAATGTAAGGGTCCATGACTCACAACTGTACGTAATTACTGGGCGAATTAAGGTTCTATAGATTTTAAGTTTTGTAACGTGGTTCAGTAGTTTGGAGTGCAGTAGATTTTTGCATCGGTAGTATGCTTTATTCCCTGATTGGATTCGCCCTTTTATTTCATCATCCAGCTCGTTAGTACTGTTTATTTGTGATCCAAGGTATATAAATTCATTCACTTGCTCAAACTTTTGATTTTCTACGCATAGTTCCTTTTTATTGACAGAGCTCTTGTCCAAGACCAGATATTTAGTCTTTTTTCCATTAATTTCTAGGCCCGATGTTTTAGCTGCGTTTTTAAAGTCTATAAATGAGGATTTCAGCGTATTTAGCGTTCTGCTAATCAGCACTACATCGTCCGCGTATGCTACGACTTGGACACTTTTAGTTCTCAATGTGCCAGGTATATTTACTTTTCGTATTATGAATTCCATCACTAGGTCAGATAGCAGAGCCGATAGAGCATCCCCTTGTCTCACCCCGGCGTTTGTTTGGAAGTACTCCGTCTTTCCTTGCTGCACCAACAACGCAGACTTGCTATGTTTTAGGGTCATGCTAATTAGATTTATTAAGCGATCTTAGTGCTTCCTTGATTTTACTTCTTTTTACAGAGTCAAACGCTTGTCGAAAATCAATAAATAAACAATGTAATTTGATGTGTTCAAAACTTTCAAAAGTTTGCCGGATAATAAACAAGCCATCTGTGGTTGAATGATTAGGCCTGAATCCCTGCTGGTAGTCTGCTATCACATTTTCAGCATGTTTAGATAGGCGATTGTGTATCACGGACGACAGTATTTTATATGGCACATTGAGCAAGGATATCGCTCGGTAGTTGTCACACAATTCTTTATCGCCTTTTTTAAATATTGGCATAATAATACCTCTTTCCCAGTCTGCTGGCATCTGTTCCTTATCCCAGATCAGTTTTATCAATTGGTGCATTTGCCTATACAGTGCAGGCCCTGCACTTTTAATTAGCTCTCCTACAATTTCGTCGGGGCCCGCTGCTCTATTGTTTTTTAGACTGTTTATTACGTTGCTCACTTCCTCATATGTAGGACATTTCTAATGATTTTACACATCTTCATAAGTTTCTTGCGCTTCACTGTCTCCGGGGTCGTCAACATTTAAAAGATCTTCGAAGTAGTTTTTCCACCTACCCAGGATTCCTTGTTTTTCAGTTAGTTGTGTGCCGTCGCTTGCTTTGCAGCCCCAAACTTTTGTATGGCCTTTACTCGTAAACTGCTTAATTTCTTTGAAAAATTTTCTGGTTTTTCTGTGTTTGTTACATTCCTCACATTTTCCTAATTTGTTCGTTATACCATTCTCGTTTTTTTCCTGCAAAGTTTTGTCGCCTCTTTTTTTATTTTGTTGTATGCCTCCGTATTATCTTCAGATTCTCTAGCTAACGTGTTTAGCCTGGCTTTATTTTTTCTGCTTATCATTTCTTCGCATTCTTTATCGAACCATTTGTTTGTTTTTATCGCACCCCGTTTGTTTTCTCCTAACACCTCCTCTGCTGTTTTGATCAATTTACTTCTGATACTGCTCCATTTTTGCTCTATCGTCACCTCTTCTTCCTCCAGCCTCATGTATCCCTCTAGAACGGTGCGGTACTTGTGCCTAACCTCCGCTTTATTTAGGCTTTCGGTGTTCCATTTTCGGTTTCTGTGTTCGCTTCGCCTGTCCACCGTTTCAATTCGTTGTTGCATCCTGGCACCCACCATGAAATGATCTGAATCACAGTTTGGCCTTCTATATGTTCAAACGTCATGTATTTCAGACGCTCTTCGTTTATTTATCATTATGTGGTCTATCTGGTTTAGCCTCCGATTTCTCGGATGTGTCCAAGTTCCTTTGTGAATTATTTTATGTTCAAGTACAGTGCTGGCAATTAAATAATCATGCGATAATGCCAACTGGCAGATTCTAAACCCATTATCATTCGATTTGTCGTGGATCGTGAATTTGCCTGCCACTTCCTTGATATTTCCTTCCTTTCCTATTTGTGCATTAAAGTTGTCTAATAACACTACTGCATCATACTTGGGACACGCTTCGCATACCGATTCTAGTAAGTCATAAAATAATTCTTTTCTGCTGTCGTCTGCATTTTCTGTAGGTGCATATGCGTTGATAAATGTGACATTATGAAGTCTCCCTTTTATTCGCATTTTACACATTCTTTCATTTATAGCTTCAAAATATAGAACACTTTTTTGTATTTTCCTTGATACGAAGGATCCTGTGCCATAACTTTCCTGCTTTTCTCCCCCACTGTACATAAATGAGTAATTTGCTCTTTCCACTACACCATCACCTTTTCACCTGATTTCCTGTACCGCAACTATGTCAAACCCATGTTTTATTATTTCATTGGCTACTTCATTCACTTTTCCTGGTTGCAATAATGTTCTGACATTCCAGGTGGCAAATCTCAGTATGTGGTTATCACCTAGTTGATATTTATCATCTCCTACTCTATTCTCTTTCCTTTTATCCTTTTTCATTGCCTGGGTCGTCATCATTTTATCGTTAACCTTCCTATTGCTCACTTTTTTGGAGCTGCTGCCCCTTCCTCCACCTCTATCAGGTTTTCTGTCTTTCGGTCCCATACATAGTCTTTATCGTTTACTTTTAGCTTCCCGTATCCCGTCCTTGTCCTATTTCCTTTACTTTCTTCCTCTCGCGCCCTGTCTCTTATGTGCTTTTGCATTTTCCTCTCCTTGTAGGTCATGTCACTATTAAAGAAAATTTTTGAGTCTCGAAGAACCTTACTTTTGCTGAGCAGACTTCGTTTGGTCTCCCAGTTATTTAATTGGATCACCCATTTATCATCGTTTACTTTGTATGCGGTTTTTATGTCTACTTCAATACCTAGTTGATCTTTTGCAATATTTTGTTGTCTCTTGTAGGCATATTATACAGTGCCTTCAGAAATGTTCGAAAGTTTTTGAATGGCCATGGTTATACAACGTATGAATAATATGTTGGTGGTACTGTAAGTCTGTCAAATTCGAGGTTATCAGGTTAGGTTTTGCGTCAGTTTTGACACAGACTGACGCAAAACCTAACCTGCTAACCTCGAATTTGACATAGCTCTACAGTGCCACCAACATATTATTCATACGTTGTATAACCATGGCCAATTCAAAAACGCTCGATCATTTCTGAAGGCACTTTAGTATGATCAAAAACTATTTTCGTCTAGTATGGCTATGGAATACTTCCTAATTTATGAATGCAACTATGGGTCACTTAAAAATAAAATGACAAGTTTAACGTAGTTGCATTCATAAATTACGAGCTATTCAATAACCATACTAGATGAAAATAATTTACGATCATACCACGAAAGATGAGCCCTGCGTCATCAACGCTATCCGTATGATATAAGATTTTACTTGCTAGTCAAATTAGCATCAGTTGTATTCTCAAACAATCAGGAGCCAATAGGTGGCGCTTTAACGGGAAAACAAACACCTGTCAAGTACTGTCAATGTGAATTATTTTCGTTTTAGTCACAAAGCAACCACTAATAGAGCGATTTCTCCCATAGTAAGCTCAGGGCCGCGCCAAGCCAGTGTGCAATGTGTGCACCGCACACGGGCGGCCAAATTCAGGAGCGACCAAAAAGGTTTAAAAATTATATACAAATTACAAAAAAAAATTAAAAAATGTACAATTTTTTTTAGTTTACAAATTTTAGAAGTTCAAAAATATGTACCTAAATAGGTATAAAAAATGTTTATTGTGTAAATGAAAACCTGATAATATGGTTACATGAATTATTGTTTATGTAAATTCTCAAAGTTAGTTTTTATTCCGTGGCGGCTAATTGTTAAACGAAGCCAACTTGAAGGAACGCTTTCCATGCATCTTTATGCAATGATTACAAAAAAGCCGGATATTTATCAAAAGTAACAAAACGTGACTTTTCAGAAAACTGGCGGCTGGCGGCTTTTATTGACTGTGAAACATATCGTATTTATGAAGTAGGTATTTATATTATTTTTGATCGGGGTGTCGGCGATCTCTTTTGTCGGTAAGTACCTAATTGTTTAAAGCTGATTTTAAGAAATATAATATTATATGATGCTTACATTAATGCTGTGGTAATATGGGTGCAATGATAATTATTTGGTCATTTAATTTTTGAATTGGCTGCAGAGAAGATCGAGTAGAGAAAATTAATTTTGTTAGTGATTGTGTTTTGAAGAAAAGTTATAAATATGGTAAGTACCTACATACATATCAATCATATATCAATCAATACACAGATAGTTACCAACATATTCTTAAATTGTATTAAGTAATAAAATTGTTATAATTTTTCTAGAACAGAAAAACGAAAAGGCTGTCGGGTTTTCAGTATCGAAAACAAAGTCTACAAAAAAAAAGAAGAAAAGAAAAAACTGGCCAATACTTTAGAAAAATATTTGAAGCCAGAAAATGTGTCAGCGGAAGCATTAGAATCAAGCTCTAGTTCTCTTTCCGGGCCACTTACTGAGCCGTGCGTCCAAGAAGTCGGAATGGAAATTATGAGGGAAGATTCCGAATCTGGGGAGGAGAAGGTGACTTCATCTGACTCGGAGTCTTCAAAACCAGAGAGAAGAGAAGTTGGTGACGCTGAAGAAGCCAGCACGTCATCCTCATCAAGGTTTTCTGAACTAAAGAAATTTGGCTGCTCATCAGATTCACAGCAGTCGCAGCAGGACACAGCAACCTCAGATGATCCTGGAGAGTGGCCTGAGATAATATCAACAACATTAACAAAAATTTTACTAGAAAGAGGGCCTGTTCAGGTAACGCAATTTAATTTCCCAACTAATGAAAATGGTCGAAGGTTTTCCAAAAAATATTTCTACCGTTCTCTTCCAAATGGAGAAGAAATTAATAGACCGTGGTTAGTTTATTCAATAAAAAATAATGCAGTTTATTGTTTTTGTTGTACAATATTTGGCAAAATTAAAAACAATTTTTCGCAAAAGGAAGGTGTTTCTGACTGGCAGCATTTGTCACTATTGATTTCAAGGCACGAAAAAAGTGATACTCACAATGCAAATGTTAAAAATCAGTTAGAACTTATAAAATTGTTATCAAAAGAACAAACTGTAAACCAGACGCAACTACGTTTGTTGAATGCAGAAGCAAAGCACTGGCATGCTGTGATTGAGGGAATAATTTTAATAATACAATATTTGTCACGACAGTGTCTTGCTTTACGCGGGCAATCTAATAAATTATTTGAAAGCAATAACGGTAATTTTTTAAAAGCTGTTGAGATGATCTCAAAATTTGATTCTGTTATGTCAGAACATGTGCTTCGGACTCAAAAGTCACAAAAAGATAAAACACGAATGGTAAATTATTTAGGGGACAAAATTCAGAATGAAATAATAGATGTCATTGGTAACAAAATTAGAAATAATATTTTGGATTTAATTAGAAAATGTAAATACTATTCTATCATTCTTGACTGTACACCGGATATTAGTCATATCGAACAAATGACTATAATTTTTAGATTTACAATGTTGAATGAGTCCTCAAAAAAAATTGAAATACGCGAGCATTTTATAGAATTTTGTCCTATTAATGATTCAACTGGAATTTAAATATTTACGACATGCGTGGACAAGGGTACGATAATGGGGCAAATATGCGCGGCAAACATAATGGTTTGCAAAACAAAATTTTAGAAATAAATCCGCGAGCATTTTTTGTGCCGTGCACAGCCCATACATTAAATTTAGTAGTGAACGATGCTGTTATAGTTTCTTTTGAGACTTCTGGTTATTTTGATATAGTTCAAGAATTATTTGTTTTTTTTCTGCGTCGGTAAAAAGATGGTCAATTCTGAAAAAACACAACAAATTTAAATTTAAAACCGCTTAGTGATACACGGTGGTCTAGTAGAATAGACGCTGTGAAGCCCCTGCGTTACCAAATTGGGCAAATATATGATGCATTGGTAGAAGTAATTGAAGATCGTTTATCCGTACAAGACCACAGTGCTTCACATCAAGCCAAATCTTTGGCATTAAAACTTCAGAGTTATAAATTTTTGTGCTCAACAATTATTTGGTACAATATTTTAATCAAAATTAATGTTTTGAGCACGATGATGCAAAATCCTACTATAAATATAAAAACTTGCTTAGAGCATTTTAAAAATTTGTTATATTTTTTTCTTAGCTCTTCGATCAGATGAAGAATTCAATAATGTTCTTACTGACGCTAATACACTTGCGGATGAACTCGCTATTGAACCTAATTTCCCTGCTGTTCAGTCTGTTAGACCACGAAGAAAACCCAGACAATTTGATCATGAACACAGTGATGAACCAATTATTGATCCAAAAAATTATTATAAAGTTAACGTTTATTTTAATATATTAGATCAAACTTTATCGTCTTTAAGAGACAGATTTGAGGGAATAACAAGATATGATACTATGTTTGGATTTCTCTATAATATGTTTGATTTAACGGAAAACGAGCTATTACAATGTTGTAAAGATTTACATCTTCATCTAACTGATGATTCTAGAAAGGAATCAGATGTAGATGGAATAGAATTATTTGAAGAGAAAAAATCTTTAAAATTACATCTTAAACCTACTTCAGCTGAAAAGCATCAGTTAGAGCCCCAGTCCATTCTGGAATATATTTTTGAAAATCAGCTCATAGCATCATTTCCAAATATGTCAATAGCTCTTAGAATATTACTCACGTTACCAGTTTCAGTTGCGTCTGGTGAGAGATCTTTCTCCAAACTAAAAATTATTAAAAATTATATGCGATCCACAATGTCACAAAACAGATTAAATAATCTGTCTATAATAGCAATAGAAAGCGACACGATGGATTCCATCGATTTAGAATTAGTAATTAAAGAATTTGCGGAGAAAAAGCTAGGAAATTTGCTTTTTTATAATTTTCTAAAATTTTGTTGTTTTTTTATTAATTTTATTCCACTATTTTTTTTGTAAATTTTATTGTTAATAAAACTTTTTTAAAATTTTTGTTTTTCACTTAAATTAATTTGATTTGTTACAGTTAAACTAGGTATGTACTACATAAAATTTATATTTTATAACGAAAATGTAAATTTTGGGGCGGCAAATTTGGCTCTGCACACAGGCGGCCATTTATGCTGGCGCGGTCCTGAGTAAGCTTGTATAAAAGTTTCAGCGCCCTACAACGGGTGGGCCAGAAACTATTCCAGCAAGGCGGCAAAATTTAAATACGCCATTACTACGATATTTGGATTAATCAAGGATATGCCGTCAACACCAATACAAATTTTGCATATACATAATTTGCCTTCATCAGAATCTCGATTTTAAAGTTTTGAACCGCATAAATCGGAATATGCAAAATCTTTATAGGTTTATTAAGTATTGTCAGTCTTACGTACAATAGTCGTGCTCATTTGCAACAATTTACTTTGGTTCAATATGCTTTTCACGCATTTTAAATGCTTTGTCGGTGTCAGTTTGACGTATGAGCTTACTATTTACGCATTTTTCAAAAACCGGACAGGTGACACTAGCGCCTCCTGACGGGTACAGTCCCTATAAAGCGACTGTACTGACGGGTGGGCCAATCTCTAACAATTATTTGATTTGACAGATGCATTCAGAAAACGTTTCTATTAGTAGATTTCTTATGCCTTTGGGAAATTTGTGTCTCCTACACTAAATCGGCACAATTTGAAACAACACTTCTTCACATACCGACCCATCATTAATTATAGTTTGGTTCACAACCTTGGCGAGTGGTAGCGAGTACAGTGCCTTTATATAGACAGTGGCGACAATGGGGTGTCCTATTTTTGATTGGCTGCATAGATCACGTGGTTTTAGCCGCCATGTTTATGCTAAATCACCTGTGATTCGTGTTATACTTTTGGCAGTACTGAAGTGTATTGTCAGTCTATGTCAAATTCGAGGTTAGTAGGTTCGGTTTTGCGTCAGTTTTGACATAAACTGACGCAAATCTTAACCTGCAAATCTCGAATGTTTTCAGCACTGCCAAACGTAAAACACGTATCACAGTCGACTCTGATCACGGATTTAAATAAACAACCGTTAGAAATTTGCATAAATATGGCGGCGGGGGTGTGGCTTAGTTGTATTGTCGCCACTGTCTATATAAAGGCACTGTAGTAGCGAGTGGCGACTATAGCGCCTTCCGACGGGTGGGCCAGTCCCTAACAATTATTTGACAGGTGCATTTAAGAAACTCCTCTATTAGTGGTTGCTTTGTGGTTTTAGTTATTTGCGTTTATTTGCTTTTATGATGACTAATAGTAGGAGAGCTGGTGACATATTTTGGTGATCATTTAGTTAAGGCCTATTTTTTGAGAGAATGTTGCTGGAGGCATGTATAAGTGTCATCTGTAAGGATTCTCCTTGATAGCGGTATCGGAGGGAGGCAGAACACCATCAATTTGCACTGTCAGTATATGTCAAATTCGAGGTGAGCCGGTTAGGTTTTGTGTCAGTTTGTGTCAAAACTGACGGAAAATCTAACCTGCAAACCTCGAATTTGACATAACTTACACTAAAAGAGTCCATAAGGGGCGGCTGTGGAAATTGAAACGTATGAATAATAGGTTGGTGGCATTGTAAGTCTATGTCAAATTCGAGATCAGCAGGTTAGGTTTTGTGTCAGTTTGTGTCAGAACTGACAGAAAACCTAACCTGCTAATCTCGAATTTGACATATACTGACAGTGAAAATTGGGGGTGTTCTGCCTCCCTCTGATACCGCTATCTAGGAGAATCCTTACAGATGACACTTATACATGCCTCCAGCAACATTCTCTGAAAATATAGGCCTTAACTAAATGATCATCAAAAAATGTCACCAGCTCTTAGACTATAAGGTTATATGCAACTTAAATCATTTACCAATACACAATTGCAAACGATATAATAATCTAACCAATAAATATACAACTGTATTTCTTCCGCAACGCAGTGCTACAAAAAAGAATTCCATTGAACATAGGAATTTAGATAACCAACTACTAAAATAAAATCATGTAAATATATTAATAATTACAATTTTTAACCACTATCACTACTTAAACTAGAGCCACTTGAATCGTTGCCAACATGAATGATTAGTTCATCAACAGTTACATCTAAAATCCTTTCACGCTCATCCCAAGTCCTAATTTTTTCTTCAGTGTGACGTACACAATTACCTCACACATCTTTGGTACATTGTTCTAATGCTTCCTTCCACATTGCAAGAACTCGATCATCACTATAACCATCCCTGCCGATGTGATCATTGTAAAATTGTTTTGCATGTGCCCATATTAATTCAATAGCATTGAATTTCAGCTGGTGTTACTGAGTAAAATATGGCTTTCTTTCACTTCAGTATTCAGTGAATTGATGGTAATGTGCTTTTTTTTCGAATACATCGTGTATATATGGTATCCCTTATACCATTTTCGAGGAATCCGGTAAATCAGTAGATTTCAACTTTTTACGTGGTATTTTCTTGCCAGGGCTACATAAAAAACTTTTTTCACAGTAGAAACATTAATGCCTAGACCTTCCGCTGCCCTCTACAAAAAATTAAACGATGGATGTAAAATATAATTAGGCGAATTATGTTTTATTTAGGTACCTCTTGTACACACGACAATGGAATTATATGACCCCAATTTCCTTTCTCGTTCAAAGTAATCCAATAAATTTAACAAGAGCTGCTGAGATTGCGAACGTAACGTTTTACCTTTAATAGACATAATTTGTATGAAATCGTAAATAATAACTTGAAAACGTAGTTATAACGCACCGAAAAAACGAACAAGGCTTCACAAATATTATTTGACAGTTGACGTTTTAGTGACGACGCGCGTATATGACTCAAACTACTTTAATCAAATAAGCACTTTCATCATAACACACGCTTATTGTAATGCTATCACTGTCGTACGCATGAAGTTTGTGAACAAATGTACACGCATGTTTGTCGTTACTAAATTCAGCGTGTGATGACGCAGGGCTCATCTTTGGTGGTTTCTATAATAAGGTTTTATAAACTCTTAAAAGTACTCCGTGCTTTAAATGGAATGGCGTGTTTTATAGACAACATAAAGCACGCCGCATATGACCCTTGGAAACAGTTTAAAATCACGGCTGTAGAAAAAAACATTTATTTAATTATTATTAAGGACTTATGATTCAAACTTATACGAGGCTGTCAGCGTTACACAGCCCATGCGCAGCACGGTGTGTTCTGCGGCGCGCAGTCAGTCGGTAAGTCGCACAGTAAGGTCAGTAAGTCGCCACGTGCTACGTGAGCAATAAAGCCCTTCCTAAAATTTCTTAGCATTATGGCTCCAACAAAGAGAAAATACGACAATGCATATATTAAGTTCGGATTTACAGCAATTGAGGTAAACCGAGAAACGAGACCTCAATGTGTGATATGTGCCACCGTTCTCAGCAACGATGCTTTAAAACCCGTAAAATTAGAACGCCATTTAAAGACTGTCCACCCTACTTTGAGCGATCGACCACCACAATTCTTCGATGGAAAATTGGAGAATTTGAAAAAATAAAGCTCGGAACAAGCGGTTCAAGATTTGTATCGTCTGAGAAAGCACTGTCCGCATCTTTCGAAATATCCCAGCTAATCGCAAAATCGAAAAAACCACACACAATCTGTGAAACCTTGGTGAAGCCTTGTTTGCTGAAAGCTGTGAAGGAAGTTTCAGGCGACGGAGCAAAGAAGAAAATTCAGGAAATTTCGCTGTCGAACAACACCGTGAAGGCTCGAATTGAAAAAATGTCCCACGATATCGAAGAACAACTTTTATTTAAAATAAAAAAGTCCCCTTACTTCGCTCTGCAGTGCGACGAAACCACCGACGTTGCACAATGTTGCCAATTAATCGTGTTTGTCCGATTCTTAGACGAGGACAACACGATCAAAGAAGAATTATTTCCGTCGCAAGAACTGGAAACTACGTCGAAAGAAGCAGACGGACGTCTTCAAAATAATTGGCCATAAAGTTAGTGAACGCAGTTAAAAGTAGTGCGCTCAATACGCATTGTTTTTAAAAAATTGTGCGCAAACTTGGACTCTGAGCATCAAATGCTACTCTTTCACACGGAAGTTCGTTGGCTTTCGAAAGGAAACATGTTGGGACGATTGTACGAGCTAAAAGAGGAGATGAGAGGAGATGAAGGTGTTTCTAATGGAGAAAAAACTGAACGAGTTGTTGGAGCAGTTTTGTCATCCACAAATCGAGATGCAGCTAGCTTATCTCGTAGACATCTTTACACATCTGAACAAGCTAAATTTGCAACTCCAAGGTTTAGGAAATGGAAGGCGTCGCAAATATCTATTTGTTTGAAGACAAACTTCGCTCGTTTATTGGCAAAATAGAGCTATGGACAGACAAAGTTGAAGAGAAGAATTACTCTGGGTTTCCGATGTTAAAAGCCCTTGCTTACGACGAGAATTACACGTGCTTCATAGATGACGTCCAGCGGAATGTTTTGCGCCACCTACATACGCTAAAGGAGGAATTTACTCGTTACTTCCCAGAATACGAAGGGGTAGAAACAGAAGCTGTTCGAAAAATGATTCGAAATCCTTCCAACGCGAAAGTCAGGGAGCTACCTGATGAAATTCAGGAAGATGTTATCGAGTTGCAAAACGATAGCAACCTCAAGGGTTCCTTTGCATCTGGGGTGAATCTCGAGGAGTTCTGGTGTAAGAAGACAATTTCGTATTCTACGCTTCGGAAGGCCGCCTTACGGTATCTTGTTTTATTTTCGACAACCTATTTATGCGAACAGGGATTTTCCGGTCTGCTCTTAATAAAAAACAAACAAAGAAACAGGTTGGACACAAGCGACGATATGCGCGTAGCTTTGAGCACCAGCATCAACCCGAGAATTTCGCAGCTCGTGAAGCAAATGCAAGCTCAAAAATCGCATTAAGTCATTATTAACCCTATTTCTAACTTTTTGTTTTCTTTTTTACATTTAAATTTAAATAAAATAATAGTTTACCTATGCCATAATAAATGTAAGTAAGTAATAAATGTAAATAAGTAATTTCTAATAAATCATTATTACGATATAAATTAAATTACATTGTGAGAAAAGAGGGGACGGATAAAATTTTTACCAAGCGGTCCGCAGCCTCCTAAAGGTTGGGAACCACTGGTTTACAAAAAGGTCCTTCTGGTTGCTGTCCACAATATATCTCCATATTTGTCGTATAGTATAATTTTGCATCACTCAAACAAAAAATTTTGATGCCATATTTATTTGGTTTGGATAGTATGTACTGCCTAAATGCGCACCTTCCACGAAATCCAGGAAGCATTTCATCGATGGTCACATTTTGGCCCAAATGGTAATTTTTCTTGCAATTTTCTATAAAGATTGTAAAAATGTCTCTGATTGCTGCTAATTTATCAGTCTCACGCCGTAGTTCTCTAGTGTCTCTGTCATCAAACCTCAAACATCTAATGAGAAATCTAAATCGCTTTTCAGACATTGTCATTCGAAACATATCTATTCCCAAACCGTCAGTAGCCCAAAAGTCACTCAGTTGTTGATGGCCTCCTCTAAATACACCTGCCAAATAAAGTAAACCTAAAAACGCCTTTATTTCTACAATATTTGTTGGTCTGCAGTCCCTTTCTCTGGCAAATCTTTCGCGAATGTTTTCTATATGTTGATTTGTATATTCAACTAATAAATTTAGAATAACTTCACTGAATAACAAATTCCAACAATCTATTTCAGTTTTTGAGTTTCTAGCAGCCTGTCCTACTGGACGGGCACCAATTGAGCACTTTATTACCAAAGGTAAAAATGTATACCGTTGCCGGACACACCAATTGAGCACCAAGGACCAAACGGAGACCGACCAATTGAGCACTTTAGATTAGCCAATTGCGCACTGTATTACTAGTTTGTTCATTAACAAACTAACAAGTTATCTTTCTCGGCCAAATAAAAATCAGAAAGTTATAGTAGGCATTCTTTTATTTAAAAAAAATACCAGCAATAATCATGTTATTACATCGTAGTGTATATTCAGAAAAATCATAATTTATATTATTTTATTTATAGCAAATAATAGATGTTTCGGAGAAAAATATAATTTTGATGATGAGGTTTCCCAATACCAAACGAGTTACAAATTGGTTTTTAATGATATCGTTAAAATTTGAATTGTGTGCTAATAATAATTGTAAATTGAAATAAAAAGATTAACATTACAAAGTGGACACATGTCAAAGTGCTGAATTCGCCTGTCTCAAAGGGTCGCTTTGAAAAGGTACCTGATCTGCCTGGTGCTCACTTCGCCGGTCTACATTTATTATATCGAAAGCTTGGTGCTCAATTGGCGTGGACCCGTCCTACTACACCCGGTAACTTCATCAAAATGTTATGAGGATGAGTTTTTGAAATAGGGAAAGGTTCTTTTTTCCATTGTGTCCCATCTTTATCTATAACAATTTGTCCAATAAGTATTTTCAATTTCATAAAAATGATTGTCTTCTTGTCCTGGTTCTTCAGTGATGATCGGCTTCTGAATCAACAGACCTTGTGTCGACTTGGTCTTCGGAATCCGACTCATCAGATTCATCAAAATCTTCATTGTGTACATCTACGTTGGTTTCATCATCTTCAAACATTAGACGATGTAGTTCTTCAACATCTCCCGGTTTAGAAAAGTGGAATATTTTTTTGTACTCATACCGAAAAGTAACAAAAAAGACACTAAGTCACCGTTTTTGATCACTTGGAACAACTTGCACGAAAGAACCTTACGAAACGACCGAATAAAGTAGAATGAATCTGTTTATAACATGCATTGTCGCGCTGCCAGGTATATGCTCGACCCTTTTGAGGTTTTATTATGATAACATCCGCTTCGTCCTTCTGAGAAACTTTTCAAAACATGTTGTTTGAGGAATACGCTAAAACCCAATATCATAACACCAGGGATCTTTAAAATATTTGTAAAAAACAGAGCAGGTATATCTCCTAGATACACGCGCGACCAACGGAGGGTTAAATTTAATAGATACACAGTGGAACCTCTACATACGTACGAAAATACTGCAAAAAACATCACTATATAGAATCATCACTAAACAGGAGTTTTTACATAACATTTATTATCATTCTTATGATACCCTCTTTACTATTTTTACCTCTAAAACACTTTCGTTTTTAAACGCTAGTTAAAAATAAGCCAGTTTCGTCAGCGTTAAAAACGTCTTTAGCATCATACTTTTGTAAAACGTTTATTAAAAGCGATTTTGACCATTGGAACTACTGTTTGGTTAAATGCAAACTGCATAACAATTTGTGCTAAAAGGGTAAAGGATGGGTACCGCAATTCTTAGTAATTTAGGAAAATCCGGTAAAATGTACAAATGCTCTAATAACTTCCAAGAAATTCTATAATCCGCTTTGAAATGTATCGTTTGCAGTTAAGGGTTAGGGACTGACTCTTCAGGAAAAATTCAAAATGTTGACAATCTGCATAAACCTTGGTTTGGAAAAAAAAGCACTAAATACAGGGTGTTACAAAATAAGGGTTACAAACTTCGGTAGCATGTAGGACGACTCAAAAGAAGTTAAAAATTGTTAATATACTTGGGTCCGCAAACGAACCGGTTTGAAGCAATTTTGTGTTAGGCACCATGGCAAATTTTGAATTTACACAAAAACACGCGGTACTATTTGGAATATTTTGTTACAAGAACTATTAGTATTACTTATTTATGTAATCCTAGGCATTCAAACGGCATCCATCACCTGAATTGCCATTAGTTTGGCACGGAAATACATGAAGTGCATGTCTGCATTTTCAGCAATTATGTAATGAGGGATAACTATAACAAAAAACGTTAGATCTGCAGCAGGATGATGATAACATTATCGCGATTGTTTTTGGTGATAATTTAAATACAAAACTGCATATGTCTTCCGAACTATTCGTTTGCGGACCCAAGTGCATAACAATTTTTCACTTCCTTTGGGTCGTACTGCATGCTGCCGAAGTTTGTAACCCTAATTTTTTAACACCCTGTAGAATTTTAACATCACAATTTAGAAGTACTTTTACATTCAAATTTCCCCAAAAGTCAAGATCCTCGAAAAAAAAATTATATAGGTCATTATATATAACTTTTTAATTGTAATAGAACACAATCAGTGATGAATGTAATTACAGACTTGATTAGTACACTAATATGGGTATTTGCCGTATCGATAGAAAGTAGATTTACTATCTTTCTGCCTCTCGAAGCCATGTTTCTACACATAAATAGAAAATACCGCCAAAACACAGCACCACACCCACACACACTAAACAATAATATTGCACAGCAGATATATCCTAAGTGCACGACGATCGCACATATATTTTAATGAACCAATGGCAAAGTATCTAATGTCCTGTAAAATCAACTTAGGCTAGTTCTGCATTCACGATCGCCGTTAGTTGTAAGATAGGATATTTTGGTTCTAAGCAGTTTTAAATTTATTGAATTGAATTGGAGTTGGGATACTTCTGCAGTGAAAAGAACTGATCATGTATATGCTAAAAATGAACTTAGGATAGTTTTGCACCAAACCGACGGTATGCGCCTGAGTTATCTTTTGTAATTATGTTATGTTTTGTTTAAGCTGTTTTATTTGTGGTTTGTTTGAGTTCGTAGAAGGAACGCGGTAGGCAATTTCCTATCGAATGGAACGGCGCCTGCAAACACCCAAACAATCTAGGGATAAGTAGCGTTGCTGTGCTGGAGGCATTCTGGTATAGAAAAGCGAAGATGTTGGTTGGTTTTGCGGGCGTCGGATCATTAGCGTTCCAATCCTTATTGTTATCTACAATTAATTACTTTTTTCACTTCGCCCTTGCTGGCCATGTACTGATTATTTTAATATCTTTTATAAAAATAAAATGTGCTTACCTGACTCTGTGTGTAAAATATAAGTGGATACGCCTTGAACTACCCCTGAGTTCTGACATCAGAAGTGGGATTTATTTTCACCCTGTGTAAAACTGTGATGGTGTTTTGAGTGAAACGGGCGTTGAATTTAAAGTGTCAAAAAGTGAGTGAAAGACAATAAATCATGCCACTGAAAAGGCGGTCAGCGATTTCAGCTGCAGCATCAAGTGGGGCAAGTGATGAGGCATTAGAAAGAATTCGGATGCTTGAAGAACAATTGTCTGTGTCTACAGACACAAATAGACCCCAGATTGGTCGCTCCATGATTTCCATTGTGATATTACCAACGTTGGACCCTAATTCGTGGTATGCGGATCCAGAAAGATGGTGTGCTATTATAGACATGTGGGTACAAAAATTTAACCCTGACGATATGACCTTTGTGGTGGCTGTATCAAATGGCAAAAGAGAGGCAACAAGTTGGTTCATTTCGGCAAAACCAACTGAGAAGGATTGGACGACTTTACGTGCCGAATTTTTAGCAGTTTTCGCAAAACCAGTTAGAGCAGTTCGCAGAAGCTGTTTGTGGGAAATTTCGAAGACGTTACCAGGCAGAGCGACCAACAGATGCCAAGGAAATGTGTAATATGCTGCAGGGAAGGTTGACCAAACATTCAGCGCAATTTCCGTGTGGTCATCATACTGGACCGAAGCGCCAAACTATGTCACCGTATCCAAGAACAGAAAGGGGAACATCCTTTTTTGGAAATTGCCATAAATGTGGACGTCTGGGACATGTGCTGTCCAATGCCGAAGCCAGGGGCAGTCATCGCCAGGGACATCCAGGGGAAGTTGTGTTGCAGCGGCTAGAGTGGTTACCTGCTTCTCTTGCGGAAAACCTGGCCATATTACACCGAACTGCGCCGAGGGTAGTCGGAAAATGAAGAGCGGTGCCCTATGTGAAAAGAGAAGCTTGCCGAAAGGAGAGCTCAAACTGAAAACTGGTGCGATCTTTCCTTTTCTGTTGGATTCAGGTTCAGATTGCTCAACAGATTCATGTACAACCTGGGTCAGATAGTATGAAAATTTCTCGTGAATTGACGGGTCAAATGTGTGAGCACACCAAGGTCACTTACGCATCCATCGATACTGATTTAAGCGCATCAGATAAGGACGCGTTGATCAATTTGTTAGATTTTGAAAACAATTTTGTTCTTGGTGTTCCGAGTACGCGTGTTACAACTGGTGAATTTAAAATTCAGTTGAAAGATTCTAGTAAGTTTGCTCCCTTCGAACGTGAGATAGTTCAAAGTAAAATTTCTGAGCTGGTAAATGCAAATATAATCCGACCTAGCTGTTTTCCATTTTCAAGCCTTCTTGTGAAGAATAAAGACAGCACTGATCGTATTTGTGTGGATTACAGAGAGTTAAATTCTAATACTGTACCTGATAACTACCCTTTACCACTCATTAGTAACCAGTAGTAACCCTCGTAAAACAGCTGTTCTAGTAAATTCCACAATTCCGACCACTCCTACACAAGTTCGTAAATTTTTAGGTCTAGCTTCATATTTTCGACAGATTATCAAGATTTTTTCTTCTATAGCAGCACCGTTATACCGATTAACCACGTCATCGGCAAAGAAAATAGCTTGGACAGTAAAACACGATGCTGTACGATATCAAATTATTAATTTACTAACATCAGAACCAATACTCATGATATTCGATCCAAATCTCCCTACTGAACTCCACACAGATACTAGCAGTGACGATTATGGAGCTGTTTTATTACAGAGGCAAGACGGAAAATTACACCCGATTTCGTATTACAGTAAACGTACTACCAGCCCAGAATCAAAGTACCATTCGTACGAGCTTGAAACTTTAGCGGTCGTTAACGCGGTTAAACATTTAAGACATTTTCTAATACAAAGGCATTTTACAGTGGTAACCGACTGCAATTCATCGAAAGCATCGTGTTCTAAACGGGATCTAACCCCTACGGTCCATCGGTGGTGGGCATTTCTGCAAGCTTTTGATTTCGATATCATTTATAGCGACGGAAAGCGGATGAAACATGCTGATTTCTTCTCTCGTAACCCACCGCGTGTTACGTCACAACAACGTGATCCGGAAATAAACAAAACTCTTACAACACTCCGCTCCAACGAACTTGACCCAGATATTGCCAAAAAATATGACATAAGAAATAATATTCTCTACCGAAAAATTCAACAAAACCGTCGATCGCGCTATTTACCAGTTGTGCCGAATGCAATGATTTGGACCGTCATTAATCACGATCATACCGATTTAAAATATCTAGGCTGGACAAACACACTTGACAAAATTTACGAACTTTATTGGTTTCCAAAAATGTCAAGAACTGTTAGTAAATCTGTTGATAATTGTTTGATATGCAAGACATCTAAAAATAAATCAGGAAAATCACAAATTCAGATGCATTCCATACCAAAAATTTCTCGGCCATGGCACACTGTACATATTGATATTTCAGGAAAACTAACAGGGAAAAGCGATACAAAAGAATACGTTTTTGTTACAATTGACGCCTTTACAAAGTTAATTTTTTGCAACGTATCAATTTATTAGCGGCGGAAAGCGCTGTAAATTGTTTGAAATACACCTACCTCTTTGGAGCGCCTTGTAGAATTATTTGTGACCAAGGTAAATGCTTCACAAGTTCTCAATTTCGTAGCTTTTGTTCCAATTACAACATTGAAGTACATTTTACTGCTCATGGTCACGTAGAGCGAGTAATGCAATCTTTGAAAACCATACTCACTACTATTGAAACTGAAAGTAATAAAAGCTGGCAAGATAGTTGAGGTGTGGTGCAGTTACCTTTGAACAGTACAAATCACTCAGTTACAGGGTTTACTCCCACTGAATTGTTGTTTGGTGTTCCAATACGATCTTTAGATTTACACAAAATTAGTTATTTAATTGAAGATGAAGAGCTGAAATTAGACAACCTGCTAGTGAAAATATTAAGCGTTTAGCAAAATGTGATGCAGTCCGTAAGAATGCTGGAAAGGCACAAATAAAGCCATTTGTGCTTGGTGATTTTGCATTCAGTAAAAATAATGAACGATATCGAAGCTTGACCGCAAGTACCGAGGCTCTTTCAAAATTATAAAGGTATTGTAAAATGATAGTTATGAGGTAATGAGGCCAACAGAAAAGGGTAAAGGTCGAACCTTTAAGTTTTCTCACGATCAGTTGATTAGTGTCCCCGAGGGACAAGGAGAAATTTTAGTTGACTCGGAGGAAGAGGAAGATATCCGTGTCGGCGGATAAAAACGAGTAAATTTATGTAGAGATGAATTGTCATTGTTTTTAGTCGACCCTGATAATATAATATAATATAAATATAATCGGTAGAACTGTTTGGTAGTTGAGCCCGATTAAGAGTGTTATCGGAAGACCGGTAGTTGATCCCGATTAAGAGTTTACTCGGAAGACCTGTGTGTAGTAGTTGATCCCGATTAGTTTAATATCGGATGTTGAGCTTGATTTGTTTTCTTCAAAATTGTGAAAGTCGATGCTTGATTTGTTGTTCATTTGTTGATCAGGATGAACAAGTGGTTTAGTAACTGAATTATTTTCTTACAGTTGATGGACTTTAGTGCCCAAGGACGTGCACGTGTCAGAATGGCCGTGTCGGCGCCGAAGATATGTGGCCTAATGTATGCGACTGAGTTATGTTTTTGTAATTATGTTGTTTCGTTTAAGCTGTTTTGTTTGTGTTTTGTTTGACTTTGGAACGGCGCCTGCAAACACCGAAACAATCTGGGGATAGTAGCATTGCTGTGCTGGGGGCATTCTGGTATAGAAAAGCGAAGGCGTTGGTTGGTTTTGCGAGCGTCGGATCATTAGCGTTCCAATCCTTATTGTTATCTACAATTAATTACTTTTGTTCACTTCGCCCTTGCTGGCCATGTACTGATTATTTTAATTTCTTTTATAGAAATAAAATGTGCTTACCTGACTTTGTGTGTAAAATATAAGTGGATACGTCTTGAACTACACCTAAGTTCTAACATATATATACTAATTTTTGGGTACTGACCTATCAGTGTAGTTTGTGTATACTATTGTAAAGTTTTCTTTAACATAATTTAAAAATGGAAGTCGAAAAAGTTCCAGGCTATAAAACCGGATCTACTTATTATGTGCATCTAATGAGGTTTTTTTATCGCCGTAAAATGTAGGGATTTTTTTTAAATTTAATAATATGCTTAATTTACAACTAGCCCTAAGGCTAACGAGCAAATCTGATGTAATACTTAATACTAAACTAAATTACATTGTCATGAGGAGGGAGTGACGCCCATTGGCGATTCCCTGAATATACTAAAGTAACAAGTATTATTCAATAAGGTCTAATGTTTTAAGTCTTTTTAATCTACAAGTGGTATTAGCATTGTCTAGTAAGTTGAGCCCTAACACATTGGGGTGATTTTGTATTCGGTTGACATAGGAGGTTGTGCGTCTTTTAACTTCCTCTCTGATCCATGGAGTACGGAAAAATGGTGATCTTTATTTGGTCTGTATAGAAAAAAAAATGCTTGGAGAGGGCTAAATGCAATCAAGAATTTTTTTTAAATAGCCAAGGATGCTGAACACAATCACCTCCCGGATGCAGCAAAAAAGCAGAGTTTATTGCTGAAGCGTGATATGGTTTCGCAGGCCGTTACCTCAAGTGACCAACTGAAGACCATTTTTCTAGAAAAAGGTGGAAGGTAAGTTACAGTAGCAATCATAATAATAATATATTTAATATAGGAAAATAGTTTGGAAATAAAAATATAGTAAAATTGTGAAATTTTGAATTTGTAATTATGTATGTGATCATCGTGTACATATTCAGTATTATATATAAATATTTGTAGAACGGAAGTTGAAGCTGCTTCCAAATTCACATTTCCTAGCATGTCTCAGACTATGGGACGAGAAAGAAGAAGGGCGCAGCCTGGAATTCTAAGGACTTTCGAGGAGTTGGGAAATATCTCACAGGCGAAACCAAGATTGGGAACAGTTTTTGGTCGTGGTACTATAGGCACGAACGCTAATGCTTCGGTGTTGTTTTTATCCGAAGATTTGAAACAATTACTCTCCTAAGCCAAGGAAATTTATATAGATGGGGTATTCAAGACGAGGCCGCAAAACCCGAAAAGCAGTCAACTATTGACACTACTGGTGGTCAAGTATGGCTATGTAAGTACGCTCCTCTTGAATAAGTAACAAACAGCTAATTATTTTTATTTTTCGTAATCTATAATTCATTACTATAAAGTAGTTTTTTTTAATAATAAAAGTTTGTATTGATTGCTTTAAAAATAAGAAAGTTATTTAGGTGTACTCATGAAGGTCCCCCTTCATGAAAAGTGAAACGCACTGTATGTATAATTATAAAAACCAGTAAATACATTTTTATACTGTCATGAGGTATATTAAACTATTGAGTAGTTCTAATTTTATTTTGCTTTTCAGGCATTTCCTTGTGCATTTTCATTGATGTCCAATCGACGGGTGCCTACTTATAATGTACTTTTTTCAGAATTGAAAAGAATAGTTGTTAGAACAATTTTATTAAAGCAGTTACTTTTGGTACTTAAGCCTCAAATCCTAGCATTTTCACTAGTCCCGCAAGCAAAATTCGTAATTCAGTGGTAATGTTATTAAAATTCATTTCTATAAACCTTACTTCCGCACAGTTCAGTTCAAATATTAACGCTTCACCGTAGTTAAAAATTGCTGATTCAGGTTTATGTTGGCATACGTTATGAATACTGCCGTACAGCTATGTTCGTCGAAATTAGTTATAAATTCACCCTTTGTTCCCTTCTGACCGTAAAGCAGTCTTAGGTTACCGAATTGCTACATTCGAGGTCCCCTGCAAGTTTCGCAAGTGTTGAGTCAGATTTCGTCATGCTAAAACTTTTCCGTAGCCTTAAGCAGAAGCCCTTAGTCAGCTTGGTAATTTTTCGCCCCTGTATCTTCCGCAGGAGCGTCACTTGGCGTGGAGCCCGCAAGATGTAAGGGTCACGTTAGGTCCGCGGTCGGCGTCCATCTGCCGAATCCGCGTAAAAAGTTTATTGTCGAAATTCTTGTGTTGTAAAGCCGCCTTGTCGGCGTCAATTCGAGCTTAGTGCATAGTGGTTAGAGGTGAACGTTTAGCCGAGTTTTCCGTATCGTTTGGAGCTGAGCACCTCCGCTAACACTTATCGTGGATTATATTTTGGGAACACTCAACCGCGTGCTAAACTTACCAAGTAGAACGAAGACTCGATTCCTTACCGCCATCTGCTTGTTACCGGGGTCCGTTCTAGTCAACCCTCGTCTTGGGGATGTTTTACCGCTCGCATTCGCTCGATTTTGGCCCAGTCCTGTGGTTTACAACAGTTTCCTGTCGTTTCCGTTTGTTTGGCACTGACTGAGATGCAACTCGCAGGTGAAGAAAACAACTTAAGTCTGCACAGCTATCGTCCTATTAAGGTAATTTGTTAACCGTTAGATTTTATAGTGAAGTGATTTACCAAAGTGTAGTTTGGGCCACTTGAGCTCTTTTGGTTGATGTAAATCATAAAATGTTGAACAAGTCCGTCAATGTTTATTGTCTTCGTGTCGTTTTTTGTGTATTAAGCTCACGTAACTGTTGCTGTACCATTTTTGAAGTGTTTGTTGCTAAATTTTGATACTGTAAAGTAGCTTTTGTGGTAGAACGTACCGACCATATTGTTTGTAATTGTAAACATGTCTTTTGTTTCCGTTTGATCATTCGAGTTTAGATTATAGATTGCGTCGTTAACCCAACTAACCTTGTTGCATATTTTCGGCCGTAATATTTAATCATTGTAACATTCATTGTCATTTGTTTCACATGTTATTTCATCAATAGAGTTTATTGTTAATTGTTTATACGTTTTTCATTGGTGTGTTTGCATGCCTTGTGTCTATGTTTTTGTACAGGAACCTAGTTTTTTTTTTATTAGAGAAGGAGGAGAAATCTTCAAAAGACCCCGGGGATTTTCCCGGGAGTGTCGGATTCATTTGGGGAAAGGGGAGAGCCCCAAAACGCCTACCGACTAAAACTACTTCTTGTCGTCGAGTCATGCTGGAAACATCTCGCGATACTACTTCGGCAAACAGGAACCTAGTAGGTGCAAGTAAGTGTAAGCTGATGTCGGTTAAGGTAGGTTTGATCCAGCTGTGACGGCGCTACCTCAGGTTGTGCCAAGGAAGAAGTATTAAGGTGATTTACCCACTTCCATTTTCAAGTAATTCCACCTGTGCTACCGATGTTGTGTTCGTCCCGATGTAGTCAAGAAAATGGTGGCGTACCTTATTTAACATCTTTAACCCGTTTGTGCTAGAGCACAGCCCTAACTTTCAGATAGTAAAGAACCGCCCTCGCGGCTGAGTTTCTAGTCGTATTTTGTTACAGCACATCTTGTAAAGAAGGTTGGGGCTGAGCATTTGGCAATATTCCCGATTATGTCTTAGTTATTTTGTAGGTAACAGGTTTCGCTCTCAAGCGTATGATTTTGCTTTGCACGCTTGAAGGGCTGATTGTTAATGTCGTAATAACGTTTTCGTGCTGTAACATAGTTCCGTCATTTAACCCGCAATTAATAATGACTGATTATGAAGCGGAACTGATTAGATCTTTGGATGAGCAATTTCCAAACGCCCACAAGACTTACTAAAACGTGTAGTTTATTTGTTCTTTTGGAAACACCACCTGTTTACGCGTCAAATAAATTTGAATGTACGGCCAATGGCCAAGGGTTGCCCCACTTATTATGTAGCTCATGTCGCAAGCGGCGGCAAGGCCGGGGGGTAGTGCACGATTAACCACAGAGCAAGAAGCAAGCGTGTACCACTCAGGGTGCATCGTGATTGTGTAACATGGGCCGTGGCCACAGTAGCGACAGGTCTTGTTGATATAGTAATAAATAACCTAAGTTACAGTCCACCGAGTTTTATTACCACATCGAAGCCCTCAACAAGTCAACACCACCAAAACTAGAAAAATATATTTTCGTTATTTCAGGCCATTATGCGTCAAACGAACAGTTTGGGGATGAATAAATTTATGCGAAAGAATGGTTCTGCTACAAAAATTTTGCGCTTGATGCTATCTATACCCTTGCTTCCTGCAAATGACTTCGAGGAAGGCTTAGATTATATTAATTCCTTAACAGCAGGTACAAAGACAATTCCGCATGTTAATGAGGTATAGTAGTATGTTTTTGCTAATTGTGCATGAGAAAGTATATGCTTTTTTGCTGTTTATAGTTATTACCAGAAGCAGTGGATGCAAAGAGTTGGTGCAGACTGTATATCCGACCTAAGCGGACAAACAATGACGCGGAATCCTTCCACGCAGCTTTAAGTAGGCACTTAAAAGTGCACGGACCCAATGTATGGCAGTTTGTTGGTAAGTAAACACCACAATACCACGGATTTCGGTAACAGCTATTATATGCAGAGCTGGTTTTTTAGATACCCTACGCGATATAACGGCAACGACAATTAGGGAACTAACGGCCTATATAGAGGAGGAGTTACGGGTTAGAACTCTTAAGAGAAGGCGATACATGTGGAATGACAACAGAATTAGGGAAGCGACGGCACTTCTGATCTCCAATCATGATGTACCAGCTTTCTTAGATTACGTATCCCATAGCAGCGACAAGAAGAGGAATACTTATTGGGTCGAGTGGCCGGTAATGTTTATCCCATACACATCAAAACATCTTTTAACTGTTATTATAAATTTAATTTCAGATAATCAAACCGACGAAAACGAGGAAGAAATAGAAGAAGTAGAAGAGGTAGAAGAAGACAACGACGGGTTATGCATGATCTGCGACCTCCTTCCGTGTTACTCCAGCCGTGTAACCATTTCGGTTTATGCGGACAGTGTAGCACCCAAATGCAACGGCGTCGTGAGGAAACTCAGATACCAGATGAAGAATGGGGCTATACAATTAATTATTCCATATTCCCCATGGATAGGATTCCAATTGAAGCATTTGTAAAAATAATACTAACCTAAATAGAATTTATTATTTTGTAAATATGAATTGGTGATTTTTGCGAATAATGATGAGGTTTATTTAATATTACATATTTTTTGTTTTCTTTTTTCTTTAAACTTCGGTAGGTCAAAGGTTTTTTCCTGCCCTTCCACCTTTTCCATTATATCTATTAAATTTAAAGAACTGATTTAAATAAATAGCATTAACTGTCTTGTCAAAAAAGCAATGTGAACGCTCTACAACATTTCGCGCTCGTAATACAAACAATATTTTCAGTAATATTAAACATTAATTAAAATACGGTTAAATTTATTGAAATAAAATTAGATAATAGTATATTAAAGAAAAAGGCAAGTTTTTTTTGCAAGAGTTCAACTATGGAAATCGACGCCCGCAGCTCGAGTTTAACAAAGAACCATTTCAAAACGCCCTTATGAATCGATTTTTTTTTTATTAGTGGTGTCGCTAATATTTTACATTTGAAAGTTTAATTTCCAAGTTGAATACAACTTTCCGTTGCACTAAACTTTATTAAAAATTAATTGTGAGGAAACTTGTATGCCAGGATAGTAGATATAAAATCCAAAAGTAACATCGTCGTTATGAGCAAGAAATAATGGGCGCGTTCAGCCGGGATAGCGCTAACTTAGCGATTGCTTTTTGCTGAGTTACAGCAGCTGTGAGCGACTGAACGATGTTTCTGAACATGTGCAAATGGTTGTCAAATGCTCACGCGTAAACGTCAAATTTTAATTGTTTACTAACCTAACAGCGAGTTGGTAGAAGTTATTTTATCAATAACTTGTTAAATAGATCCGAGGAGACAACGTTATAAAATAGAAATGAACAATTTCATGAATACTATCATGCTGGAAGTGTTGGCAGAAGATCAACTAGGAAATCCGCTAGTTGAAGTTATTCCGTTATTGCAGAATAACGCAAATGTGCTACAGCTGCTGGAAATTGATGAAGAAAACGAGAACCCAGTGAGAAATAAAAATTATTTCGAAACCATTGTACCCAGATACGCACCGGAAGATTTTGCGGAACATTTTAGAATATCCCGGGAAGTAATGCAAGTAAGTACTTCAACAAATACTGTAAATAAATTATAGTTAGTTGTAAAATACTACCACAAATTGTATTTTTAGTTGTTGGTAGAAGATGTAGCAGCCAGACTTGAAACTACAACCAGAATAGCAGTCGACAAGAAGGTTATGTTTACCGTATGGATGCTGGCAAAACCAGAATCTTACCTTGCCTGTTGTGACCGCTTTGGGTTTTCTAAAGGAACAGGCCATTTAATTTTTTATAACGATCTGCCATCTGTCAAATGATGCAACAACAAATTAAATGGCCGACTGACGACCAAGCGCAGGTTACGGCAACCGTATTTTTTCAAAGGCCAGGTTTTCCCAATGTTATAGGGGCGATAGATGGCTGCCATATACCCATAACAGCTCCTGTAAATAATGGGGTGGATTATTATAATAGGAAACAATTTCATTCGATGATTTTACAATCCGTCTGTGATCATCGACAGATTTTTATCGACATTTTTGTTGGGATGCCTGGGCGTGTACATGATGCCAGGGTATATAGAGTGAACCCATTATATGAAAAACTAAATAATCGAAGGGTCTATCCCTTTGTACCTGCTAATATGCACAGTGCATATCCTTTATTACCTAATGTAATGGTGCCATTTAGGGACAATAGACACTTAACTGATCAACAAACCCATTACAACACTACATTGAGTGTAACGAGAAGTAAAATTGAGCAAGCATTTGGGAGGTTAAAGGGAAAATTTAGACGTTTAAAATATTTAGACATGAACGTAGAAAACGTACCGATTGTTGTCTCAGCGGCTTGTGTGTTACACAATTACATATTGAATAATATGAATGACCAAAATGTGAATAATGAACCACAAGTAGCAGTAGAAATCTACAATGATGAACCTCCACCTGACGAGTACATACATTTAGACGAAGTGGCTGTATACAGAAACGCAATCAAATCATGCACGACATATGTAGTCCAGTCGTTGAAGGTTTTCCGCTCCGAATTCTTTGAACCTTGACCGATTGACGTGAAATTTGGTGAGTGGTTAGGGGATGGCTCAATGAGCAAAAGTGACATAGCGCCGATGTCCGCTTTTACCCTGAGAGTGGATGCCACCTCTTCTCGGGGGTGGAAATGTGTTCACTCAAAATAACTCCGGAAACGGATAGAGGGACAAATTCTAAGTAAAAAATGTTCTATATAGTTTTTTCGATAGATCGATATTTTTCGAGCTATTCGCGATTGAAAACTTAGATTTTTCGTGATAAAAATGTTTTTGGACGGTCTTTCGCGAATAAGTCGAAAACTTCGCGTTCCATCAAATAAGTTGTAATAACCAAAAATTAAGCTTAGAAAACAGCAAAGAGATTGGTTTTTTAATGAATGCTCTAGGTTCAAAATAAAAGAAGTTATGGCTCGTTGAAGAAGATTTTTTTTTGCAACAACTTGGTTCGGAGTAATCAACGTTTATTAACGAAAAACCGATGTATTTTTCGGGAAAAACTTATAGAGTATTTTTTGTAGTGATTGAAAAGACCTTTAAAATGAGCACTGTTAAAAGTCCATGCATTATAACTAAGCGAGTTACGATGCAAAAACGGTGGGCCACTCGAATTTTTGAAAAAAAATGAGCGATAAAACCCCAGCCATTTCACCAGAATTAATATTGACCATTATCCCTTTACACATTACTTTGTTTTAGTAAAACCTTCATCTACAAAACATGATTTTATGTTGTAATGAAATATCAAATAATCGTAGGCATTTTACCTTCTAAAACTGCCTCAACTAAATCGTTAGGCACTCTCACATCTACGAGTTTTCCGTCAATATTGAATTGCACTGTGCTGTATTCCTCCATGATTTAAAACAAATAACCTATAAATAAAACAGTACAACTACTCCCGAGCGTATCCCCACTTTTACGCTTTTGCTTTGTTGAGGGAAACAGCGAAGAAAAATTACGCTAACTAAAATGGCGGTTCGGTGCGGCAGCGATGTCAGTCAGCGATGCGTTCAATTGATTTGCTGCGTCAGCGCTGTGGTAGCGCTATCCCGGCTGAATGCGCCCAATGTTGGCATGTGATCGAATAGATGGGTGTTCTGAACAGGCATAATTAGAAAAATAAGACATTGCGCGTCCGGCTCCGGCGGTCGGTTTACGTTACCGTTGCGGTAGAAGTTGCTCTTCGGCTAGTATCGGTATTCCTTACGGTTACCGCCTGCATTGGCCGATATGAACAAAAATAAAAGTGGCCACTGTGAACAAAATCTGATGTTGGCCTATATGAAGACGAAAAGTTGGCCGATATGATGACCCCCTTAAGGGGATTGGACTCGGTATTTAGTTTTTGTTTGCGGCAACGTGGACCGATCATACGTAGCACAACTTTATGTCCCACTCTCTGCAGTGGAAGAAAGCGGAATTGGGATATTACAGCTACTCAGTGCGCTTACTGCTATGACATCGCTCTTGTATACTGACACATGCATAGTATATGCGCCCGTATTCAAGAAATTTTAAAATCTACAAGATTAACACCCAATAATACTGATCGTTGCAATAATGTATCGAAGATGGTGCTCTTCTTTTACCGTTGTTATTACTTCACTTATAATTTAACTTATAATGGTAAAACCGCTGATTGCACTTCCTCACCAAGTAGTCGCCAAATCAGTATTTGGCAGTCTGAATGCTGTACCGTACGATGCAGTAGCCGTACAATTAGCCAACGATTTTCTCTAGACGATGCAACGACGTTATTCTGACTATTTGTAACGGGTAATTGTGCGGTCCTGGATTCTTGAAGCGTTGTTCGAGTGAGCAAGCGCTATGAAGGTTTGCGTTTGTTTGTGAGAGATATATGAAATACAAGAAAAATTAAAAACGAAATTATAGAACCGAAAGAAATTATCGAATTTTCTTTACACTGTTGTGTACAATTAATTAAGGAATGGAGGATGCTAAAAACAACCCTTATATTCCTTAGAAGTATACTGTTTTTATTGATTTTTTTACATTAATCCTAATTTGGAAAAAATAATTGAGTCATTGTTTTTTTTAACCTTTCAGTGGTGTGGTTTCTTTTAACGTTAGTGGTGTGGTCGGTCTCAGGGAACACTTTCTTCAAAACGTCAGTTTGGGTTGACAGACTTTGAATTAAAATGTAGAAACACTTGTACTATAGAGGCAGTTGATTTATGTCTTCGGAATAATGGACGATAGACAATAAAAAATATCTAGGTGTTGGTAATTTATTTTTATTTGCAAAGGTTACTATTTTGCGCATAGCTACCTTTTTTCTTTATTTATATAAAAAATACAAATTTTAAACTTATGTAATTATGATAATTACTTATAACTAGGTTTATATAACACAAAATTGTAAAAAAAAACTGAAAAATATTATGTAGTTGAAATGGAAAGTCTTTCAAGATTAGGTCTCATTTTCTTGATAGCACTCTTCACATATTACCATAATGTGCTCCAAACACATAAATTTTCTGCAATTTATACAATTGTATCTTGTTTTTCTGTTTTTTTTTTTGAGGTGCAGTAACCGCAACGGCCAAACTCTGCTGCTGCTGGTAATCGTGGATCCTCAGCATCCATGCCACAAATTTCTTTTATTCTCGAGCGTAATGTTCTGGGAATAGCCTGAGATGTAGCACGTTCCTTCAAGTGGTCATTAATTAATTCAAAGCTCAGAGTCTTCAAAAAGTTTCTCCTTAACTCATTGCTATCGGGGTTATTCGCGTTATAAATTATATATGCGTTAATTGCGGCAATATTCATTAGGCTGTAATAAATCACCATAGGCCATCGCCTGGTAGATCTAGCGCAATTATAACTAGCAGAAAGTTTATCGACTACATCAACTCCACCTTTTAATTTATTATAATCGGTAATCATTTCTGGTTTTCCGGTAGCTGAATCAATGTTGTCGTCGTGGTGTAAAGTGGAAATCAGCAAAACATTTTTACCCTTTTTTGGAACATGTGAAAGTAAAGTACAATCTTCCTGATAGCCAAACATATTAGATTTTATCGGTCGCTCCTTTCCCTGTACAAATTCAGGTGGAAGTTGTCTTTTGTTTTTGCGCATGGTAATGTTATGCGATGCTCCTTGAGAAGTTTTTCTGCCAAGTCCACACTTGTAAACCAATTATCGGTTGTAAGATGCCTATCCGTTCCTGAAATGGGTTCACAGAGACGATCGACAACATCAATAGGAGAGTTGCTGACGGAATAGGGTCCCTCAGGCTGAGTTCCTACGTATACTTCAAGGTTACTTGTATAAAACATTTTGCTGTCTACAAGTGCAAAAATTTTAATCCCGTACTTGTTGGGTTTACTAGGAATGTACTGGCGGAACCCACATCGGCCCCTAAAAGCTTCCAGTTTTTCGTCTATAGTCACATAGGGTGACATAGTATAATTTTCTTTGCAGTTTTTGACAAATAAATCAAAAAGTTCCCTAATGGCAGCAAGTTTTTCAATTTTAACTCTTTCTTCTCTCGTTTCCTTGATGTCAAATCTAAGATGTCTTAGTAAAAATCTAAATCTTGCTAGACACATTGTTAGACGGAATATTTCTATAGAAGTACCGTTGGTTTTCCAAAGGTCGGCTGCATTAAGATGATTTGTCTTTCTCACACCAGATAAATATAGCAATCCAAGTAAAGCTTTTATTTCCAGAACATTAGTTGGTCGGGCATTGCTGGATTGTGTGTACTTATCGATAACGTTATTGATTGAATGATTTGTGTTTTCTACTATAATGTTTATTATGCGATCGTTAAAAAAACATTTCCAAATGTCGATAGCAGATGTTAATCCTCTAGCATGCTGTCTTACACCTGGTAAACGTGTCACTATGTTTTCGCTGCGCGTTCTGACATTTTGTGTAGGTAAATGCTTTTTCCACTTACTCGTTTTGTCTTTCCCCACAAAATACGCATCCCTCATCCACTTTGCTCTTTTTGTGGGAGGCTGACGATTACTTTCTCCCTCTTCATCATCGCTTTCACTATCCAACTCTTGCTCTGACTCACTATCGGCCTCTCTTTCTTCTACATGGTCACTTTCAACTTCCTCTTCTTCGTCATCATATTCAACATCTGTGGCAACTTCATCAAATAGACTTGCAAGTCTTGCTTGTTCCCTTTCGTAATCCCCCATTTCTGAACAACAACAGGCAAGAAATGTACAATTTACAGTAAATATAAACCAGTGTCTTACGTACCCAACAAATTTCTCAAGTACACTAATGGTGTGGTCGGTCTCACGGACCGAAATTGCAAATCACTCAAACTGCACTGCACCCTAACACCTGCCGATGCGTACTGCGTTTCCGCGCAACGTTCTATGAAGGTACTGAACGCTACACCAAACTACCCCAGCCCAATTTTATACATTTTTGTAAAAACTAATCGGTCGGTCTCTGAGACCGTACCACACCACTGAAAGGTTAAGCGCAAGCTTCCACAGGAATTAATCTAATTTAATTAGTTCTAAGGAATCTAAGAATTGAAATGTTTGTAAGCCAGAGGTGTGAATGCGATCACTTAATCCTCTCTATAAATTGTTATTACTCTTAGCCATAAGTTGTTTATTATACCAAAGCCATGTATTGCATCTTATTTTGCAGAGCTAGCTAATCTCAAATAAAAACAAAAACAAGTGTAGTAAATCTGTTTGTTATATAATTATGAGTTGTTTTAGATTTAAAATGCAAGACAAAATACAAATGATACCTTGTTTTTCTGTTTTACTTACTTACTTAGTCCTATGCCTTTCTACCTTTAGGTGTAAGGTTGGGGGGGGGGGGGGGGGTTGAGTCTTGTATTTTTGTCTCCACTGTTTTCTATCTTGCGTTAGATTACGTATTTCATCCCATGTTATTCCTTTTTTCTCTGCTTCTTCTCTCACTTTGTCGATCCATCTTGTTCTTGGTCTTCCTTTTTTATTTTTCCCCGGCACTCACGTTTCGAACACTGTTTTTGCAAGTCTGTCGTCCGGCATTCTACGCACATGACCAAACCATCTGAGTTGCCCTTCTATGATTTTGTCATTGATAAATTCTATTTGCAGGTTTTGTCTGAATGTTTCATTTCTTATTTTGTCCTTTCTTGTTTTGTTTTCTATTTTTCTCAGAAATCTCATTTCCATTGCATTAATTCGTGTTTTTTGTCTTTCAGTTAGTGTCCATGTCTCGCGGCTATATGTGATTCTTGGCCTGACCACTTTTTTACGACTTCGGTTTTTATCTTTTTCGGCACTTCTCTTTTTCCTAGAAACGTTGTCTTCATTGTATTAAATATACTTCCCGCTTTTCCCATTCTATCGTTTAGTTCCTTATCCAATTTCCCATTTTCTTCTATTATTGTGCCTAAATATTTAAAATGTTCCACTTGTTCGATTTGATTTCCGTCCAGCTTCATTTCATGTGTTTTCTTTGTATTTGAGATTATCATTGTTTTTGTTTTTCCGATATTAATTTTCATATTTATTTTCTTTAGTTCTTTCTCTATTACTTTAAGGTTGTATTGTAAGTTCTCCTTCGTATCTGCTATCAATGCCATATCATCTGCGAACATCAGTTCTGTCAACTGTGTTTGTCTCATTTGCCAGTATCCCAGTCTTAGTTTCTTCATCTTATTCTTGGCTTTCTTTATAGCCCCATCTAGTACCGTTGAGAAAAGAAGTGAGCTTAATACACACCCCTGCTTGACTCCTTGTCTTGTTTCAAATTCCTTAGATTCTTCGTTATTTGTTCTTACTCTGTTTGTATTTCCTTTGTACATGTCTTTTATAACTTCTATGATATTTTTATTCACTCCCCTTATCTGTAGTACTTCCCAAATGTCTTCCCTTCGTATTCTGTCAAAAGCTTTTTCTAGATCTATAAAGCATATATGTATATCTCTATTCTTATTTATTAATTTTTCACTTGTTTGTCTAATTATGAATATGAGGTCTTGTGCAGTTCTGTTTTTCCTGAAGCCACATTGCGTGTCTTCCAACGTTGGCTCTACTTTGTTTCTTACTCTTTTTTCTATTATTCTTGCAAATACCTTCCCTGGAATGCTGGAGAGTGGTATTCCCCTGTAGTTGGTACAGCTTCTTTTGTCACCTTTCTTATACGGTAGAATGATATCTGTTTTCCAATCCTTCGGTATTATTGCGTTCTTTAATGCATCGTTCATTATTTCCATTAGTTTATATATTCCTTCTTTTCCCATGTGTTTTATCATTTCCGGGGTGATTTTGTCTTGTCCGGGTGCTTTACCCAGTTTTAACTTTCTTATTGCCTCTTCTATTTCTTCTTCTCTTATAACTTTTACTTCTTGTTCTTCATTTTCTGCCTCTTCCTTCTCCTCTTGGTTTTGAGCATCCAGGTTTTGTTAACTCTTCAAAATATTCTCTCCATCGCTCCATTATTTCATCTTCTTTAGTTATTATATTTCCAGCCTTATCTTTTATATTTAGCATATTATATTCCTTTCTTTTCCTTAGTTGTTTTAGTGTACCATAATAGATATTTATGTATTTAGTGTGTAAAGAGAGCCATTTTGGCATGAGGATGCGTGTTTCGTGCCGAGCGATAGCGAGGCGCGAAAAAGCAACCGAATGCCAAAATGGCTCTTTACACTCGAAATACATACAACGTTTTTTCTACGGTCCTAAATAAATGATAAAATTGTGCCAACACCATGTTTTCCGCAATTCACACCATCTGATGAAATCATTGTACCGCCGTTCATAAAAACCTCGCGATTTGGCCGGGAAAAACTCGTTGGTTGCTGTCTGGGCAGCTTCAAATACTTCAGGCGGGGTGCAATTACCTTCAGATTCCATCTTCAACTTCACAAAACCTCACAATCTCAATAAAACTGTCGCGTGATGAAGGACGCGCCGTGATGCAATTGTCAATAATTTTAGCCAGTTCCAGAAAAATGACGAATTACAATAATAATCAGGTTAGCCATGGCGATGCGTAAAGTAAAATTAAGTGACGCGTTTATTTCATTAAGACATTGTTTACGTGGTTGCGATGTTAAAATGGTTACTAAGGAAAACATGTGTGAATCGCTAACTTTTCGCATTGGCAGTGAGCGCTTAATAGTCAGTTTTAGAGGTGACCGTAGAAAAAATAATTTTTGATTCTCTCTATAGTTTTCTGTCATTTTATGTCCAAATTTCTCCCATGGATTCTTTTTGGCCTCTTGGATTGCTATTTTTACTTCTTTTCTTTTTTCTTTGTATACCTCGTAATCTTCATCCCTTTTTGTACTTAAATATTTTTTCCACATCTCTTTTTTGGTCTTTATTTTTTTCCGTATTTCGTCTGTCCACCATTCAGTTTTTCTCATGTTGTTTGTTATTTTCGATTTGCCGCAACTCTCTTCCGATTCTTCCAATATGCTTTTCTTGAGGGATTCCCATTTTTCTTCTATGTTTGTGTTTTTTCCTTTATCTTTTAATTTTTCATCTAGTAACTTTTGGTATTTCTTTTGGTACTTTTCCTCTCTTAATTTAAAACATTTTATTTTTTTCATTTATTTTTCTCCTTCTTTTATCTATTTTTTCGTGCTTTAATCTTTTTATTTTCATTATCACTAGGTAGTGGTCACTTCCTATCTCTGCTTCTCTTTTGACTTTTATATCCTTTACTCTTTGCCATTTATTTTTACTCACCAGGAAGTAGTCGATGATTGAATTCTCATTCCTGCTCTCTGTTATTCTTGTATATTTGTGTATGTTCTTATGTTTGAATTTTGTGTTTGTTATGATTAAATTATTTTCAATACATACTTCTATTATTCTTTCGCCATTGTTATTTAATGTCTCTTCTTCTTCTTTGCCCATATATTCTTCTTTTCCTCTATTCTTATTACCAACTCATCCGTTTGAATCTGCCATTATTATTAGTTCCCCACTATCTATTTGCTTTTGTAACTCACCGAAGAATGTATCCTTTTCATCTTTTCTTGCGTCCTCATTTTCCCCGTATGCTATAATTATTGTCCATATTTCTTCGTCTACTAGCTTTATTTTTACGGTTAATAGTCTTTCGTTTACATACTCTTCTTGTATCACGTCTCTTAGTCTATTCGGAGCGATTATTAAGCCAACTGCTTCCCTAGCTCTCTAATTCTCATCTACTCCGGACCAATATATCCAGTATCCTTTATGTATTTTCTTTAGCCCTTTTCCCTTCTTTCTATATTATATTGTATCATTTCTTCTACTAGTTCTTCTTCTTTCCCCGTACTGCTTCTTACATTCCACGGTCCTATTAGGATTTCTTTATTTCCCCGACTATTTACTTTATTTTTTATTTCTTTTTCTATGTTTCTGTGCTTAATCTTGCGTGTATCTGTCATAATTTCTGTTGCATTGCCTTTTTCCTTTGCGGTTGCCGTCATCCTTTGATCCATCCCCTTTTCCTATATTTACCAGTTTTTTGAATTTGTTCTTGAGTAACTACTCTTCTTCGGCCTCTCCATATTTTCTTGCTCTTCATTTCCATTTGCCGGCGATCTCTGGCTCACCGTTCTGCCATTTTTCTTACTTTTTTCTTCTCTCGTTTCCAATTTTTCCATAATTGCTTTGTTTCCTAGTTTTTTTATTTTTATCGGTTTGATTTTCTATTTGTTCAATAGTGCAGCTTTTGTCATTTACTATCAGTTTGTTATGCATTAGAATTGTTCTATACCCTTTTGATCTAGCTTCTTTCATGTGAGGTACCAGTAGTTTCCTTTGTTCTTGTACTTGCTTAGTGTAGTCTTCCGATATCCATATGTTTCTGCCTGTTAGCTTTTTTGCAGCGTTTAACACTTCTATTTTCTTTCTCCCTGATGCAAATTCTATTAGTATTGGTCTTGGTTTATCTCTGTTCTGCATTTTTTTCTCTATTCTTCTTACTTCTCTTGTTTCATTTTCCATATTTATTACAATCCCTACTTCTGTGAACATTTTCCTTCAGTTTTCTTTGATATTTAGGTCTGATTCCTTTTCCATTTCTCTAATATCTTGTACAATAATTTTTTTTTCTTATTTCTTTTTCTATTGTCTCCATTCGTTTCTCAATTTCTGTGTTTTGCTTTTTCAAGGTTTCGTTTTCTTCTTTTAGTTTTGCATTTTCTGACTTTATTTCCTGTATTTCGCCGTATAATGTATCCATCTTATTTTCAATGCGTTCATTACGCTTGTTCATTTTTTCCAGTTTGTTTTGAATATCCTGTAGTAATTCTTCCATATTCTTGTATTTTCACCTCTTTCCCTTCTAACACCGTCCAGTTCGCTGTTTATTTGTATGTTCTTTAGATAGCGCGCGTTATCTCGCAGCTGTTTATCGTCACTCGATTCAATTTATAATATTTTCCTCCTTGTGTCTGCTCTTACTTTTACACTTTGTTCGCTATTTACGCACTAATGTCACTTAATTTTACTTGATTTTAATACTTACACTTCGTCCCCCTTTGATCACTTATTATTTATGACTTACTTCAATAAACCGCAACGTGTTTTACGTGATAATACTCGATTTACGTCCGCGTTTGCTTTCTTTGCTCCGCAAAACTCAACCATTTTTCTGTTTTGTGAGAAATAAACTTTCTTTTTGCATTTCTGCTTGTTCCTAGTACTTACCACTTCACCTGTTCGAATATGAAATAAGTAAACGTTTAAAAGATTTCAGAGCAACAAGTAATAGCTAGAGATTTTAAATGGCAATTATTAGTGTTTTGTGCTAGCATTTTCAGAGAACTTCTTTTATGTAAAACATTTGAGGTGCATTACTACCAACGAAAATGTTTAATTATGAATTTCTAAGTGCAAGTTAAAAAACAAAATATGGTAAGAACTTTGAAACAATCATTAGCTTGCCTGAAATACCAACAATTGCGTGTTTTCCCATTCACATCTACTATGGTACACAATATACAATTATCTCGATACTGAAAAATATGTTAACAAACCTTTTCCTTCCTGTTCGGCGGGGTCAGTACTGGTTTGCCAGGCTACGAAACTCTCATGGGAAAATATGTTTTCTTCATAAAGTCTATCACATATAGCTAGCAGAAGACCTGGAGAAAATACAAATATTAGAGATACAATTATCAACATGAATTGCAGTCAAAAATTATTACTGCAAGAATATGTTGAAACCAGTTGAAACCATTAAAATGCGGCGTGTTACACTATTAAAAAAATTAGTGAACATAGCAAGGCAAAGTGATTAATCTTCACAGTTGAAAACGTCATGACAATTACAATCTCATTGCGTGAAGCTGGAATGAAACTCACCTTGGGGATGTTCTAATTTATTAATGAGAGCTTGCAGCGCAAACAAACACTGCAGCTCGTACGTAGGTTTGTTATCAACAAAACGATGCAGAAGACTGTATTTTCCCTGAAGAATATCAAACTTCACTTTCAAATTGACAATAGAATTCTTGAAAATAGCTGTGGCTAAGGTCCTAACAAACAAATTCTCCATCACACGTTCACCAACATTGGCCTATAAAACAAAAAAATTTAGTACACATTCGCACCTTGCCAAGAGAGTAAGTTACCGTAATCCAGTTGATGATATCATCGAAGGAAGTTCCAGCCTTGAAGAATGCGAGCAGTTTATTGTGAATTTCGTCGTACGATAAATGACTCTGCCCGATAGCTGGAGAATTGCCCTTCTCGAGCAAAAATTCAAACTTCTGCAAAAACTATGTCAGTGCCATCGTTGGAAAAATGAAAAAGACTAAACTTACATTATCTTTGATGTAGCTTTCAACCTGAGATTCGGGCATGTAATCGGCGAATGTAAAACCTGAACTGTTCCAACTATTCTGTAGGAAATTGGGTCCTTTCTCTTGAATGATCAGTTTAAAAAGACACAGGAGCAACTTAGGCATGTGGTTCTTGCTGATCAGCAGTTCGAAGGACTTGTGCATGTCGTTCAATGTTACAGCACTTTCACACAGTACAGGAGCTGCAATAAATAAAAACAGAATTGTAGATCAAGTATTGTAATATTATTTTATATGGTTGAAGATTTTTATTATTATTATTATTATTATTGTACAGCAACAGTGAGCGGCCTAAGCCGATGATACTGTTGAACTATCATTTTGGTGATTCTTTAAGTTCCAGGATTTTTGTAAGTGGCATCACAGTACAGCACTATTTTTATTTATCATACTAGTGAATCACCCGAGCTACGCTTCGCTTCGCTAATTTAAGAGAGATTCATTAATATAAATTAAAAAAAGGATGCATCAGCCAGGAATCGAACCCGGGCCGCCCACGTGGCAGGTGAGCATTCTACCACTGAACCAACGATGCATTGTTGAATAAGGCGCTGCTATAATGACATATATGAACATTAAGGGTTTAGTAAATATAATTTAATTTTACTTTACTTTTTCATACTTTTTTTTTTAAATAAAAACTAGCCTACGATCTAAGTCTAAAAATTATCAAAATTTTAAGCTATCATACAATTTAATTGGTCCAGTATCTTTGGAGGAAATAGCAAACCAAGATACATACATACAAACAAAGAGACCACCGATTTTATGGTATAGGATGGTGTTGAATATAAATAAAATATGGAATACAAAGTACAGTAGAGAATAATAAAAAATATAACATTCATATAATTTTAATGATCTGTATCACGGTCGTTGATTCATTTTAAAGCTTCAATACTGCACTTTTGTCTGAGATACACTTGCATAAGATGAAGTGCTGGGCTATGTTCGAGAACATCGCACTACCACACTGGTGTGTCTCTCTCATTCTTATAATAAAAGACAAGAATACCCGACGCACCAGAGTGATTAGGTGCTGTTCTCAAACATGGCACTGCAGTAGCAGGAAGAACTTTCAAACTTGTGAAAACACGCTCTGTACTGAGCGTAGTCAATTCTAACTCAGTTTTCTTGTTAAAGATTTTGTAGGGCTTTGGAGGTTTCTATATTATTTGAAGTTCACTTTTCCTTTTCTACATCTCTGATTCTGATAGATCCACTATACTGGTATCAACCTGTACATGAGTTCATGATGGTAGCACGTAAACTATCAAGGGCTTTCTGGATTGAAAGGGCTCATTATTCTGAATTGTTTATTTTCATCCATTTCTGTATGTCAACCTGTTGTCTGCTGAATGCTGGTGGAGGTGTTTGGGCAAGTTGTGGTACTCTTCAATCTCTGTTGTGTAGGCTCCTGTACCAAGCTGGTGTACAATACTCCATTACTGAATCGAGACGAACTTACCCAGTAGTGCAGAGTACTATTGCTTTTAGAGTTTTATTTAGACCAGCAGTTCCCAAATTGTGGTTCAGAACCCGAATAGGTGGTACGTAATCATAGTTCAAAACGTCGAGCATCTATAAGAAAAGGGTTTGGCTGGAGACCTAGTGGTACCCGAATCAGACAGAAAATTTAATTGTGGTATGCAAGTTGAAAAGTTTGGGAACAGTTCATCTAGATGTTGATTTTATGTGAAAGTGCGATATAAACTTCTTCTTTAGGTGCCTATTCGTTCCGAATGTTGGCAATCATCATGGCTATTCGTATTTTGTTGGTAGCTATCCTGAAGAGTTTGGCTGATGATATATGGAACCACTGTCTTAGATTCGCCAACCACAAGATTCTTCTTCGTCCAGGTCCTCTTTTACTGTTGATCTTGCCCTGTAGTATTTGTTGAAGGAGATCGTATTTATCTGCATTCCTCATAATATGCCCGAGATATTGCAGTTTGCGGCTTTTAACAGTATTCATGATTTCCATCTGTTTTCCCATTCGCTCTAATACCTCTATATTGGTAACTTTTTGGGTCCACGATATTTTTAGCATTCTTCTGTACAGCCAGAGTTCGAAAGCTTCAAGTCTCCTGGTAGTTTCTGAGTTAAGAGTCCAGGTTTCTACGCCGTACAGAAGAACAGAGAAGACATAACATCTTAGGAGTCTAAGCTTTGTTTGGAGTGTGAGGTCGTGGGTTTTAAATACCGCGCTCATTTTGTTGAAAACAAAGCGTGCTTTCTCAATCCGGCATTTGATTTCCTGTGAGTTGTCCCATCTCTCGTTGATAATTCTCCCTAAGTAAATGTATTGGGATACTCGTTCAATTCTGTTTTGATTGATGTATAGGTTGACCCCACGTATGACTTCTTTACTGATGACTATGAATTTGGTTTTGTTGGTGTTTATTTCCAGCCCGAATTCGGAACTCATTTGAGCTATTCTATCCATCAATTTCTGTAGTCCTTCCAGTGAGTCCGCAAACATGATTGTATCGTCTGCATATCGTATATTATTAAGTTTAGCCCCATTTATTGAGATTCCTTCATTGATATTGTCAAGGGCCTCTCTGAATATGTATTCAGAGTATACGTTAAACAGGATGGGGGACAGTATGCATCCTTGTCTTACTCCTCGTAATATTTTAACCTCGTCTGTATGACTCCCGTCTATTCTGAGCACTGCGGTCTGATTCCAATATAGGTTTATGATGATATTTAGATCTCTCTGTCGTATTCCTATATTTTTGAGTATTTCAATCAGTTTGTTGTGTTT
>CALNHX010009507.1:0-49168 GCA_940337035.1 Agriotes lineatus | reverse complement strand
TCATTTTTTACAGCGAATTCGATACATAAGCACAACGAAATGCAATACCATTGGCAATTAGAATCAAAACTCTAGGCAATAACTGGATATTTACACGAGCGTTCCTTTTGCACGCAAAATTTAAGATAGATGAGTAACGAACCAATTGAATTGTTACAAAAATGGATCCCAACTCGAACCAATGCAAATCGAGGTGACATCCGATTACGTCAAGATTGACAAATTGGAAATCATTGTCGTTGGATATTAGAAAGGGCACAGCGCGCGCCACCTAATGGTCTTAAGTCAAGGCACGAAGAGATGAAATTATGCGACCTACTTAAGAACTATGCTAAAAAGTTTAGGCGCTGAAATTCGAATAAAATGAGCATGTAACAAATGTATCACTTACATAATATCTTGAATATCTGAACAGGTTGACGCCATTTTAAAACGTCTGAATACCGAAGGCACAACCTCAGATTTTAACTGTTTGTCAGCTATCAACAGGTCCGGAATTTAAAATCAAAACCCAACTATACAGAAGACATCGATAAAGAACTACTCCCATTCGTGTCTGAACCAGAAGAACAGCATTTCCAAAGAAAACAACCACAGATAGTCCAATCAAAAAGAGGATGTAGGCAAAAAAGACGGAAAAAGAAAAAAAAGAGGCGAGAATTGGACATCAGGTGAAAAAGATTTCCAAGAAGCACTCTCACGCCTGCAGTAGAGGACGATAAGTCGTCTATCTCTGACTTAGAAAAGGTAGAAAATGAACAAATGTCACAGGGTGATAGTGGAAGTGATACAGAATGTATAAAACAGGATGAGCACCATTATTTCGATGGGCACAATAAGTGTGAGTGTAAATTGTGCTCGTTTGTAGAAAGAACGCTCATGCAGCACTACAAAGAGTTGTATGAATACCGAAGACACAACCCCAGATTTTAACTGTTTATCACCTATCATCAAATCCGTTTCTAAAAGGAATTTAAAATCAAAACCCAACTATACAGAGGACATGGACAAAGAACATCCCATTTGTGTCTGAACCAGAAGAAGAGCCGTCCCAAAGAAAGAACCAGAGACAGAGTCCATTAAAAACGAGGATGCAGGCAAAAATAACGAAAAAAAGAAAAGAGAGGCGAGAATTGGACATCAGGTGAAATTTAAAAAAATCCCAAGAAGAAGTTATACTCCAATTCAAGCACTTTCACGCCTGCGGTAGACGGCGATCAGTTGTCTACCTCCGCCTTATAAAAGGTAGCAGATGAACAAATGCCACAGGAAGATAGTGAGAGTGATACAGAATTTATAGAACTAGATGGGTACTATTATTTCGATTGGCAAGGTAAGTGTGAGTGTAAATTGTGCTCGTTTGAAGAAGAATGATCGTGCAGCACTACAAACAGAGTTGTATGAATACCGAAGGCACAACCCCAGATTTTAACTGTTTGTCACCTATCAACAGTCCCGTTTCTATAAGGAATTTAGAATCAAAACCCACTTATACAGAGGACATCGATAAAAAACTCCTCTCATTCGTGTCTGGACCAGAAGAGCCTTCCCAAAGAAAAGAACCAGAGACAGAGTCCATTCAAAATGAGGATGCAGGCAAAAATAACGAAAAAAGAAAAGAGAGGCGAGAATTGGACATCAGGTGAAATTTAAAAAAATCCAAGAAGAAGTTATACTCCAATTCAAGCACTTTCACGCCTGCGGTAGACGGCGATCAGTTGTCTACCTCCGCCTTATAAAAGGTAGCAGATGAACAAATGCCACAGGAAGATAGTGAGAGTGATACAGAATTTATAGAACTAGATGGGTACTATTATTTCGATTGGCAAGGTAAGTGTGAGTGTAAATTGTGCTCGTTTGAAGAAAGAATGATCGTGCAGCACTACAAACAGAGTTGTATGAATACCGAAGGCACAACCCCAGATTTTAACTGTTTGTCACCTATCAACAGTTCCGTTTCTATAAGGAATTTAGAATCAAAACCCACCTATACAGAGGACATCGATAAAAAACTCCTCTCATTCGTGTCTGGACCAGAAGAGCCTTCCCAAAGAAAAGAACCAGAGACAGAGTCCATTCAAAATGAGGATGCAGGCAAAAATAACGAAAAAAAGAAAAGAGAGGCGAGAATTGGACATCAGGTGAAATTTAAAAAAATCCCAAGAAGAAGTTATACTCCAATTCAAGCACTTTCACGCCTGCGGTAGACGGCGATCAGTTGTCTACCTCCACCTTATAAAAGGTAGCAGATGAACAAATGCCACAGGAAGATAGTGAGAGTGATACAGAATTTATAGAACTAGATGGGTACTATTATTTCGATTGGCAAGGTAAGTGTGAGTGTAAATTGTGCTCGTTTGAAGAAAGAATGATCGTGCAGCACTACAAACAGAGTTGTATGAATACCGAAGGCACAACCCCAGATTTTAACTGTTTGTCACCTATCAACAGTCCCGTTTCTATAAGGAATTTAGAATCAAAACCCACCTATACAGAGGACATCGATAAAAAACTCCTCTCATTCGTGTCTGGACCAGAAGAGCCTTCCCAAAGAAAAGAACCAGAGACAGAGTCCATTCAAAATGAGGATGCAGGCAAAAATAACGAAAAAAAAGAAAAGAGAGGCGAGAATTGGACATCAGGTGAAATTTAAAAAAATCCCAAGAAGAAGTTATACTCCAATTCAAGCACTTTCACGCCTGCGGTAGACGGCGATCAGTTGTCTACCTCCACCTTATAAAAGGTAGCAGATGAACAAATGCCACAGGAAGATAGTGAGAGTCATACAGAATTTATAGAACTAGATGGGTACTATTATTTCGATTGGCAAGGTAAGTGTGAGTGTAAATTGTGCTCGTTTGAAGAAAGAATGATCGTGCAGCACTACAAACAGAGTTGTATGAATACCGAAGGCACAACCCCAGATTTTAACTGTTTGTCACCTATCAACAGTCCCGTTTCTATAAGGAATTTAGAATCAAAACCCACTTATACAGAGGACATCGATAAAAAACTCCTCTCATTCGTGTCTGGACCAGAAGAGCCTTCCCAAAGAAAAGAACCAGAGACAGAGTCCATTCAAAATGAGGATGCAGGCAAAAATAACGAAAAAAAGAAAAGAGAGGCGAGAATTGGACATCAGGTGAAATTTAAAAAAATCCCAAGAAGAAGTTATACTCCAATTCAAGCACTTTCACGCCTGCGGTAGACGGCGATCAGTTGTCTACCTCCGCCTTATAAAAGGTAGCAGATGAACAAATGCCACAGGAAGATAGTGAGAGTGATACAGAATTTATAGAACTAGATGGGTACTATTATTTCGATTGGCAAGGTAAGTGTGAGTGTAAATTGTGCTCGTTTGAAGAAAGAATGATCGTGCAGCACTACAAACAGAGTTGTATGAATACCGAAGGCACAACCCCAGATTTTAACTGTTTGTCACCTATCAACAGTCCCGTTTCTATAAGGAATTTAGAATCAAAACCCACCTATACAGAGGACATCGATAAAAAACTCCTCTCATTCGTGTCTGGACCAGAAGAGCCTTCCCAAAGAAAAGAACCAGAGACAGAGTCCATTCAAAATGAGGATGCAGGCAAAAATAACGAAAAAAAGAAAAGAGAGGCGAGAATTGGACATCAGGTGAAATTTAAAAAAATCCCAAGAAGAAGTTATACTCCAATTCAAGCACTTTCACGCCTGCGGTAGACGGCGATCAGTTGTCTACCTCCGCCTTATAAAAGGTAGCAGATGAACAAATGCCACAGGAAGATAGTGAGAGTGATACAGAATTTATAGAACTAGATGGGTACTATTATTTCGATTGGCAAGGTAAGTGTGAGTGTAAATTGTGCTCGTTTGAAGAAAGAATGATCGTGCAGCACTACAAACAGAGTTGTATGAATACCGAAGGCACAACCCCAGATTTTAACTGTTTGTCACCTATCAACAGTCCCGTTTCTATAAGGAATTTAGAATCAAAACCCACCTATACAGAGGACATCGATAAAAAACTCCTCTCATTCGTGTCTGGACCAGAAGAGCCTTCCCAAAGAAAAGAACCAGAGACAGAGTCCATTCAAAATGAGGATGCAGGCAAAAATAACGAAAAAAAGAAAAGAGAGGCGAGAATTGGACATCAGGTGAAATTTAAAAAAATCCCAAGAAGAAGTTATACTCCAATTCAAGCACTTTCACGCCTGCGGTAGACGGCGATCAGTTGTCTACCTCCACCTTATAAAAGGTAGCAGATGAACAAATGCCACAGGAAGATAGTGAGAGTGATACAGAATTTATAGAACTAGATGGGTACTATTATTTCGATTGGCAAGGTAAGTGTGAGTGTAAATTGTGCTCGTTTGAAGAAAGAATGATCGTGCAGCACTACAAACAGAGTTGTATGAATACCGAAGGCACAACCCCAGATTTTAACTGTTTGTCACCTATCAACAGTCCCGTTTCTATAAGGAATTTAGAATCAAAACCCACCTATACAGAGGACATCGATAAAAAACTCCTCTCATTCGTGTCTGGACCAGAAGAGCCTTCCCAAAGAAAAGAACCAGAGACAGAGTCCATTCAAAATGAGGATGCAGGCAAAAATAACGAAAAAAAGAAAAGAGAGGCGAGAATTGGACATCAGGTGAAATTTAAAAAAATCCCAAGAAGAAGTTATACTCCAATTCAAGCACTTTCACGCCTGCGGTAGACGGCGATCAGTTGTCTACCTCCACCTTATAAAAGGTAGCAGATGAACAAATGCCACAGGAAGATAGTGAGAGTGATACAGAATTTATAGAACTAGATGGGTACTATTATTTCGATTGGCAAGGTAAGTGTGAGTGTAAATTGTGCTCGTTTGAAGAAAGAATGATCGTGCAGCACTACAAACAGAGTTGTATGAATACCGAAGGCACAACCCCAGATTTTAACTGTTTGTCACCTATCAACAGTCCCGTTTCTATAAGGAATTTAGAATCAAAACCCACCTATACAGAGGACATCGATAAAAAACTCCTCTCATTCGTGTCTGGACCAGAAGAGCCTTCCCAAAGAAAAGAACCAGAGACAGAGTCCATTCAAAATGAGGATGCAGGCAAAAATAACGAAAAAAAGAAAAGAGAGGCGAGAATTGGACATCAGGTGAAATTTAAAAAAATCCCAAGAAGAAGTTATACTCCAATTCAAGCACTTTCACGCCTGCGGTAGACGGCGATCAGTTGTCTACCTCCACCTTATAAAAGGTAGCAGATGAACAAATGCCACAGGAAGATAGTGAGAGTGATACAGAATTTATAGAACTAGATGGGTACTATTATTTCGATTGGCAAGGTAAGTGTGAGTGTAAATTGTGCTCGTTTGAAGAAAGAATGATCGTGCAGCACTACAAACAGAGTTGTATGAATACCGAAGGCACAACCCCAGATTTTAACTGTTTGTCACCTATCAACAGTCCCGTTTCTATAAGGAATTTAGAATCAAAACCCACCTATACAGAGGACATCGATAAAAAAACTCCTCTCATTCGTGTCTGGACCAGAAGAGCCTTCCCAAAGAAAAGAACCAGAGACAGAGTCCATTCAAAATGAGGATGCAGGCAAAAATAACGAAAAAAAGAAAAGAGAGGCGAGAATTGGACATCAGGTGAAATTTAAAAAAATCCCAAGAAGAAGTTATACTCCAATTCAAGCACTTTCACGCCTGCGGTAGACGGCGATCAGTTGTCTACCTCCACCTTATAAAAGGTAGCAGATGAACAAATGCCACAGGAAGATAGTGAGAGTGATACAGAATTTATAGAACTAGATGGGTACTATTATTTCGATTGGCAAGGTAAGTGTGAGTGTAAATTGTGCTCGTTTGAAGAAAGAATGATCGTGCAGCACTACAAACAGAGTTGTATGAATACCGAAGGCACAACCCCAGATTTTAACTGTTTGTCACCTATCAACAGTCCCGTTTCTATAAGGAATTTAGAATCAAAACCCACCTATACAGAGGACATCGATAAAAAACTCCTCTCATTCGTGTCTGGACCAGAAGAGCCTTCCCAAAGAAAAGAACCAGAGACAGAGTCCATTCAAAATGAGGATGCAGGCAAAAATAACGAAAAAAAGAAAAGAGAGGCGAGAATTGGACATCAGGTGAAATTTAAAAAAATCCCAAGAAGAAGTTATACTCCAATTCAAGCACTTTCACGCCTGCGGTAGACGGCGATCAGTTGTCTACCTCCGCCTTATAAAAGGTAGCAGATGAACAAATGCCACAGGAAGATAGTGAGAGTGATACAGAATTTATAGAACTAGATGGGTACTATTATTTCGATTGGCAAGGTAAGTGTGAGTGTAAATTGTGCTCGTTTGAAGAAAGAATGATCGTGCAGCACTACAAACAGAGTTGTATGAATACCGAAGGCACAACCCCAGATTTTAACTGTTTGTCACCTATCAACAGTCCCGTTTCTATAAGGAATTTAGAATCAAAACCCACCTATACAGAGGACATCGATAAAAAAACTCCTCTCATTCGTGTCTGGACCAGAAGAGCCTTCCCAAAGAAAAGAACCAGAGACAGAGTCCATTCAAAATGAGGATGCAGGCAAAAATAACGAAAAAAAGAAAAGAGAGGCGAGAATTGGACATCAGGTGAAATTTAAAAAAATCCCAAGAAGAAGTTATACTCCAATTCAAGCACTTTCACGCCTGCGGTAGACGGCGATCAGTTGTCTACCTCCACCTTATAAAAGGTAGCAGATGAACAAATGCCACAGGAAGATAGTGAAAGTGATACAGAATTTATAGAACTAGATGGGTACTATTATTTCGATTGGCAAGGTAAGTGTGAGTGTAAATTGTGCTCGTTTGAAGAAAGAATGATCGTGCAGCACTACAAACAGAGTTGTATGAATACCGAAGGCACAACCCCAGATTTTAACTGTTTGTCGCCTATCAACAGTCCCGTTTCTATAAGGAATTTAGAATCAAAACCCACCTATACAGAGGACATCGATAAAAAACTCCTCTCATTCGTGTCTGGACCAGAAGAGCCTTCCCAAAGAAAAGAACCAGAGACAGAGTCCATTCAAAATGAGGATGCAGGCAAAAATAACGAAAAAAAGAAAAGAGAGGCGAGAATTGGACATCAGGTGAAATTTAAAAAAATCCCAAGAAGAAGTTATACTCCAATTCAAGCACTTTCACGCCTGCGGTAGACGGCGATCAGTTGTCTACCTCCACCTTATAAAAGGTAGCAGATGAACAAATGCCACAGGAAGATAGTGAGAGTGATACAGAATTTATAGAACTAGATGGGTACTATTATTTCGATTGGCAAGGTAAGTGTGAGTGTAAATTGTGCTCGTTTGAAGAAAGAATGATCGTGCAGCACTACAAACAGAGTTGTATGAATACCGAAGGCACAACCCCAGATTTTAACTGTTTGTCACCTATCAACAGTCCCGTTTCTATAAGGAATTTAGAATCAAAACCCACCTATACAGAGGACATCGATAAAAAAACTCCTCTCATTCGTGTCTGGACCAGAAGAGCCTTCCCAAAGAAAAGAACCAGAGACAGAGTCCATTCAAAATGAGGATGCAGGCAAAAATAACGAAAAAAAGAAAAGAGAGGCGAGAATTGGACATCAGGTGAAATTTAAAAAAATCCCAAGAAGAAGTTATACTCCAATTCAAGCACTTTCACGCCTGCGGTAGACGGCGATCAGTTGTCTACCTCCACCTTATAAAAGGTAGCAGATGAACAAATGCCACAGGAAGATAGTGAGAGTGATACAGAATTTATAGAACTAGATGGGTACTATTATTTCGATTGGCAAGGTAAGTGTGAGTGTAAATTGTGCTCGTTTGAAGAAAGAATGATCGTGCAGCACTACAAACAGAGTTGTATGAATACCGAAGGCACAACCCCAGATTTTAACTGTTTGTCACCTATCAACAGTCCCGTTTCTATAAGGAATTTAGAATCAAAACCCACCTATACAGAGGACATCGATAAAAAACTCCTCTCATTCGTGTCTGGACCAGAAGAGCCTTCCCAAAGAAAAGAACCAGAGACAGAGTCCATTCAAAATGAGGATGCAGGCAAAAATAACGAAAAAAAGAAAAGAGAGGCGAGAATTGGACATCAGGTGAAATTTAAAAAAATCCCAAGAAGAAGTTATACTCCAATTCAAGCACTTTCACGCCTGCGGTAGACGGCGATCAGTTGTCTACCTCCACCTTATAAAAGGTAGCAGATGAACAAATGCCACAGGAAGATAGTGAGAGTGATACAGAATTTATAGAACTAGATGGGTACTATTATTTCGATTGGCAAGGTAAGTGTGAGTGTAAATTGTGCTCGTTTGAAGAAAGAATGATCGTGCAGCACTACAAACAGAGTTGTATGAATACCGAAGGCACAACCCCAGATTTTAACTGTTTGTCACCTATCAACAGTCCCGTTTCTTTAAGGAATTTAGAATCAAAACCCACCTATACAGAGGACATCGATAAAAAACTCCTCTCATTCGTGTCTGGACCAGAAGAGCCTTCCCAAAGAAAAGAACCAGAGACAGAGTCCATTCAAAATGAGGATGCAGGCAAAAATAAGGAAAAAAAGAAAAGAGAGGCGAGAATTGGACATCAGGTGAAATTTAAAAAAATCCCAAGAAGAAGTTATACTCCAATTCAAGCACTTTCACGCCTGCGGTAGACGGCGATCAGTTGTCTACCTCCACCTTATAAAAGGTAGCAGATGAACAAATGCCACAGGAAGATAGTGAGAGTGATACAGAATTTATAGAACTAGATGGGTACTATTATTTCGATTGGCAAGGTAAGTGTGAGTGTAAATTGTGCTCGTTTGAAGAAAGAATGATCGTGCAGCACTACAAACAGAGTTGTATGAATACCGAAGGCACAACCCCAGATTTTAACTGTTTGTCACCTATCAACAGTCCCGTTTCTATAAGGAATTTAGAATCAAAACCCACCTATACAGAGGACATCGATAAAAAAACTCCTCTCATTCGTGTCTGGACCAGAAGAGCCTTCCCAAAGAAAAGAACCAGAGACAGAGTCCATTCAAAATGAGGATGCAGGCAAAAATAACGAAAAAAAGAAAAGAGAGGCGAGAATTGGACATCAGGTGAAATTTAAAAAAATCCCAAGAAGAAGTTATACTCCAATTCAAGCACTTTCACGCCTGCGGTAGACGGCGATCAGTTGTCTACCTCCACCTTATAAAAGGTAGCAGATGAACAAATGCCACAGGAAGATAGTGAAAGTGATACAGAATTTATAGAACTAGATGGGTACTATTATTTCGATTGGCAAGGTAAGTGTGAGTGTAAATTGTGCTCGTTTGAAGAAAGAATGATCGTGCAGCACTACAAACAGAGTTGTATGAATACCGAAGGCACAACCCCAGATTTTAACTGTTTGTCACCTATCAACAGTCCCGTTTCTATAAGGAATTTAGAATCAAAACCCACCTATACAGAGGACATCGATAAAAAACTCCTCTCATTCGTGTCTGGACCAGAAGAGCCTTCCCAAAGAAAAGAACCAGAGACAGAGTCCAATCGAAAAGAGGATATAGGCAAAAATAACGGAAAAAAGAAAAGAGAGGCGAGAATGGGACATCAGGTGACATTAAAAATATTCCCAAAAAGTTATACTCCAATTCAACCAGTCTCACGCCTGCAGTAGATGGCGATCAGTTGTCTACCTCCGACTTAGAAAATGTAGCAGATGAACAAATGCCACAGGAAGATAGTGAGAGTGATGCAGAATTTATAGAAATAGATGGGAACTATTATTTCAATCGGCAAACTAATTTAGATTGTCTTGCAGGTATTTCGGTAGTTTACGATGTCTTGTTTGTAGCCTGACTTTCCCCTGCTTTCTTTGATTGAAAATTATCTTCGGCTGTATTACCTGGTCAGTTTTTCTTTTCAGCGCCGGTGTTTGGAAGTGGTTGTAAATGTTTCCTATTTCTTCGAATTTGTCCTTCTTATGTTTCAATAATATACGATCTCGGTTCTGTAACAGAGGATGCAACTTTACCGTGAGTTCGCACGTTGGTTACCCACACTTCTTCTGTGTTTTGTTGTAATGAGTCTCTTGTTTTTGTGTTTCTTCCATCATTTTCATGTGTACAATTTCATGGTCTGCTTGTTTTGGCTTTAAGTACCCGTTTGAAGTTGATAAATTGTCTCAAAGTCTTCTCCTCTTTAAGAGTTATGTTGATGATTCTTGTAATGCAGCACACATGATGTATGATACATTTAATTTAATATTTAGATCCAAATATCTAATGGATATCATGTGATATAACAGTTGTTTGTTTGACTGGTGGCGTAGCAAGGACAACTACAAGGTTGTTTTTAGTAAAGAAATAACTTGAATTCGAAATGTACGAGAAATAGTCACGTAAGGGTGAAATTCCCATTAATTGTGAGAAAATAATAACTGTTGGTTTGATACGTAGTAGTAATAAAGCATTCGCTACGATCAAATTTGACTTCAAGTCACAAATATTATTCAAGTGCATAATTCAAGGTTGTTTGAATTCATTTAACATAATATAGCCTATATTAGAATACTACGAAGCCAGTAAAACCAGTGAAAGTGAGTGTTGTGGTATGCTTTAGAACTGTCTGTTCAAGTAATAGAGTTTCCAAAGAGCTACAACGAGCTTTTGATTTGGTCGGGAACCACCAAGAGGGGTTTGCTAACTATAATCTGTCCAGTTAGGAACTGAGGTGGAGCATTCAGCTACACAGCATAAACATTCAGAAGGTTATTGACAATTTCTTACAAAATAATAAGAAATTATAAAGTGAGTTTGGTGTGACAACTATTAAAACCATTGTAGTTATATTTAGAGGATTATTATAGAATATTAATTATTTTTATAAATTATATGTGTGATTCGAGTAGGGGAGTGTGGGGCAAAGTGTGAGGGTTAAGCTTCAGCATGTTTTTTTATTCAATAAAGCAAAGTTAGGATTACCTGTTCGATCAACGCTTTCACATGCAAAATCAGTCGACTTGCAATAAAAATCTCAACTTATTTCAAGTTATTGATGTTTCATAAAACTATGACATTTATTTCACCTTGTCCCATATGTGGGGCAAAGTGGAATTTCAGATGGGGCAAGATGTGCAAAAAGTTTTACATGGAAAAAGCATATAAAATTTTATTCAACTCGACAAACACATTATTTCAAAATGATTTGACCGCGACGCATTTTTGTAACGGACGTAAATCGGCCAACAACTTCATGTCTGTACACAAAACTTATGTCATCAACACACGGAAAAATAAAAATTTCACCGAATTTTCTAAAGTTTCTTAAAAACTTCACTTCCACCCCATCTTTTTCCACTTTTATTACTTCACCAACAAAATTTGTTTGCCCTGATTTCTGACGTTAATTTCACCTTCACAAAATCACCACAATCATAAGTTGGGGCAACCTCTGGTCCTGTAGATGCATCTTCATCATCTTCGTCAAAATCCTCGTTCCATTCGGAATCTGAACTATTTTGAAAAGGAATATCCACTTCTATGACCAATTCAGAGTCCGACGACGTACGATCCTTCTTTGGTTTTTTTTCTGTGACTTAGTCTTATTGTCAAGTAAAAGTTTTCGTTTGACTTGTTTAACCTTAGAAGAGTCAACTGAGTTTTTGTCTTTTAAAGCTTTCCACTCTGCCAAATACGGTGATTCTGTTAAAATAACTGTCTTTCCTGTCTTCCGCCTCACTCGGTTTTCATTCTTGGCTTTAGATTTTGGTAGAAGTAAAATCTCTTCAGGAGACGTAATACAAACGCTACCTTGTTCCAGTTCTTTTGTAGTTAAAGTTGAAGGAGTTTCAGTTGAGGTCGAAGGAGTTTCATCACTCGCTGTCTCATCTTCATTGCTTTCTCCTTGGACCGTTTGTTCTGGACGATTTGTTGTTTCTGCCGGTTCAAACATATCTTCGGTGAAAATATGCGGATTGAATGGAGAGACTCCAGTTTTCCTAAATGTTGAAACAGTAGTTTGAGTTGTGGCAGCTTTCATGAAAGCTTCGCCAAAGATGGGACCAACGTCTTTTAAAGTGACCACTTTACCCAGATGATTGCGAAGCCACGTATTAACCGTTTGCGAGTAATAAGCGCTTAATGGCTGCATGAATCCAACATCGAAAGCTTGCAAACGATGAAACGTGTGGGGTGGTGTTACTAGAATGCGCACGTGATTTTGTCGTGCCATTTCAACAAGGGTGAGATTTTTTTGTGCGTTGCGTGTCCTTCTAAAATGAGGAGAACCGGGTCATCTTTTGTAGGCCGGGTGTGTTGTAGGAAATATTTAAACCATGTTGGTGCAAAAATATCGGCCTGCATCCAACCTGACGGGCGAGTGACGACAACGCTATCGGGAGATAAGCCCTGTTCAAATGCTGGGTCTTCCCTCACCCTAGAAAAAACCAAAAGAGGTGGTACATACTGCCCCGAAGCACTAAAACATACTTCAACTGTAAAACCAAGGTGCCTCTCTCGGCTGAAGAGAGAACGCCGACTTGTTTTTTTCCTTTGAGAGACAGCACTTTTGGAGGCTTGTTGGGCACCCTTGTCATGCCTGTTTCATGAACATTGAGTATTCTGCTAGCTTTGAAGTGATATTTATGCATCAGTTGGCACAAAAGCGTAAAAAAGTTGTCGACATTTACTTTGTTGAAGGCGGATGCCCTGGCGAAAGACGTGTGTTCTGGTTGCCACAGCGATACATCACGATGGCATTTTAAGAAAGAATACACCAAATCACGCCCCGCTATAGCATGTTCTCGTTTAAAATTATGAGGAATGCCATTTTGCTCTGCAAACTGGAACGCAAGCTTTGGGAACTCAGCAAATGTCAAGCCAAAGAACGTTTTCTCCATGTTTAAAAGATGTTTCTTCAATGCTGCCTCTTGATTATAAGTGAATACTGCCTTAAAATGCCCCATTCCTTTCTGTGCTGCATCTTCATCATGTTTGTTGCTTTTAACTCTTCTGTGTAAAGTTCCTCGAGGTACGTTGTATTCAATACACGCACGTTTATAAGAAAGCTCGCCGCTTCTTACTGCAGTTATTGCTAACTGCATACTCTCCTCTGACCAGTGCTGCTTTTGTGTCTTCCGTTTATATGAGCGAACCACTTCACTTATAACCTCTAAAAATGTTTACCTGTTATAGTTGTGCAAAAATAAGAAACGTTGGACAGGATTGGACCCTTTTCAACTCATAGAACTATTTGCCTGTCAATTTAGATAAATATCTTAGAAAAAACAAACCAATAAAGTACTTACTTTGTAGTAATCAAGCAGACAAAAATCACCAACATCACATTGTCACCAACAACGCAGTACAAACTGTCTTATTTTGAACCGACACGGTTGCAAACATCAATACAGTATATTTTATGGACAGTCGGTGCAACCGCGCGATTGATATAGAATTTAAATTTATATTCCACATGCCCCACCGTTCCACAATGCCCCTCATTTCCCTACTCAACGTTTTCGACAATTATATTTTGAAATTTGAACATTTTGAAGGTAGGATAACATAGAATTTTACATTTAATTGATTAAATTACTTTTTGACAATCTGTTTTTTACTCTGTAATGTCAGATCAAACTTCTATGTGCTACTAACAAACGTACGAATTTAAGTTTATGAAGTACCTGAAACTTGTATTTGATTCATAAAATCAAATAATTACTATATTTTAAAAGGAATTCAGTCTTTTGATATAGAAGAAGTTGTTAGTTGAAGGTTAACCCATTGAGCTGGGAATTAGGAGTCACATTGCTCATAAAAATAACTAGTCGTGGCTTAAACAATAATAATTACATGATATAATTTCAAATGTCAAATTTATTTAGGGGTTGCGTCAATTTCTACTGATCGTATTAAGAAATAAGGCAGGTATATAAATGAACTGTAAATGACAGTATTTCTTTAAAATAATTACTAAAAGTGTATATTTCATTTGATACTACGAGTGTAGTTGATAAATATTACAATTAGCACCGTAAGTGGGACTCGAGATACTACAATTGGCTTACAACGTGGAGCTTAGATATATTTCATGGAATGTTGCGATTTGCTGACAATCCTAAATACGGATATTCACTTTTTGCTAGTATCTTCTTTACAATTTGTATTGCTCGTTGGACCATCCCGTTTGATTCAGCACATTTTGGGCAGCTTGTGGTGTGCTTAAAATAATCTCTGTCAAATATCTTAAAGGCGCAACTGTTTAATTTTGATCCGCTATTGCTGCTTATTGCCATGGGAATTCCATGTATTGAAAATACTTTTAAATTCACTTATTTTGTCTTCACTTTTGGTATTATTTAATTTGATTACTTCCGGAGACTTCCTGCAATAATCTTGAATTACTAGAAATGTGAATACTATTTAGGTAAAAGAGGTCTGCTGCTACTTCTGACCATGAGAGTTTGGTTGCTTGTGTTGATAATAGTGGACATACTTCCGTATTTTTGGCCTTGATGCATATTTAATAATAATAATGTATTTATTTTCCAACAATAAATTATCATACAATAATTAAGTATTTGGCAGAAAAATAATAAAAGCAAATTGGAAAACCACATGGTTTCAATTCAAATGAGCGGTGCAACGCTACCCTTGATCTTCCATTGGTACCCAGATATTTCTATATTACGTAATGGATATGTTTGCCTAAAGTTATTTACAATTAATATGTGTGTTTCTGTGATTGTGCAAATAATTCCAACAGTAGATGTAATGACTTATATTATAAACGTAAAATAAAAATAGCTGTAAGATTTAGTTTGTTTGTAGCTTATATAATTGGTCACGCATGTTATTTCTGAAGGTTACCGAACTGCATTCTTTAAATTTCTGTGGAATACTGTTTATACATTTGAAATTGAAAAGATCGTTCAAACAAAGCAGTTTTGTGTAACGGTGGTGATATTATTCATTTGGATCTTAAATTTAAGGAATACACATCTGTTCTTAAAGTAATATTAGTGTATAGGTAAGCTGGCTGCTTGGTTCTATTGACTTTATGACAAAGAGTAGCAAATTGTAAGTAACGTCTGCTTCTCATATTTAACCAGTGCAAATGTGTTAATTTATAAGATATGTGCTCATACTTTCTTATTCCAAATATTAAGCGCAAACACGAGTTTTGAACTCTTTGAATTTTACGTGCAGTATCCTGGGTAATAGAGGGGCCATAAATTTCACTGCAATAGGAAAAATTTGAAAGCACTAGGAGTTACAAAGCACAGATTTAGTTTCAGTAGTCAGAGCTTGAATACTTTTCCTTATGCAATTATTTATATATTTTTCATATCTAAATGTATTGTCCATAAGAAGACCTAAATTTTTAACTTGATTTGTAACCATCAATCGCTACGCAGGCGTTAGGAGTTAGAGCGGCGACAACATCTTTATTTCCGAAGAAAATAACAAGGGACTTTTGCGGATTAATAAATAAGGAGTGCTGTCGCGATACAAGACTTATTGCATCAAGATCAGTGGTTATATCACATACAGCTACTTCATAGTTATTAGGAGCAAACGAATGTAGTAATTGAGAATCGTTTGCATACATTTTCAGTTTGCAGGTCTTGACATGTTTATAGAAGCTAGATGTGTAAATTATAAAAAGCAAGGGACCCAGTAGGTATAGAACCCTGAGGGACTCCCTTGGTAACTGGTAGATATTGAGATGTATTATCAGCGATTCTAACATACTGCACGCGGCCTGTCAAGTAACTTTCAAACAGAGAAATGACGGAAGTAGATAAACCAATGTAACTGCAGGTCAATAGCGTCGAACGCTTTACAATAATCAAGTAGTGTTAAGAGCAGAAATTTTATTTTGATTTTGAGCAGTTAATAGTTCATCCGTGATATATAAATAGTAAGGCTGTCGAACAACTTCTATTGGGTCTGAATCCTGACTGAATATCCGGTATTATTGTATTTTCGTGTAAGTATTCTCTTAATTGATAATTCCTCACTTTTTCGATTATTTTGGACAAAACAGGTAGTATACTGATCGGCCTTAAGTCTTTAAATTCTTCAAGGTTAAATTTTTTAGGAATCGGTATTACTACTGCTTTTTTCCAACTGTCAGGAAAAGTATTTGTAAGTCGCGAAGAGTTAATTATATGTGTAAAATATGGAAGTAGCACTGACAGGCAAAATTTCATAATTTGAATATTTAGACCATCGTGTCCAACAGCATTACTTTCAACACCATTAATCATTTTCAGCACGTCTGTGGTATCCACTTGATTAAATTTAAATTCATCTTTATTTGAAATTAATTTGTATTTTCTATAAAATTCTATTACTTCAGTGGAATCACTGTTATTTATATTAGGAACAGAGTTTAGATAAAAGTTATCAGATTTGGCTAAGTGCGGTGGAATTTAAATTTTTGCTTTAGTAGTAATATTTATATTTTTTAGTTTATTCCACATTTCTTTAGAATTGCAATTATTAACGACTAATTGGAAATGTGCGTTTTTCTCCATCATAAGCATGTGATTAACAAGCTTACGTAGCGATTTATAGTATTCCCATTTAGTACTAGATTTTGTTTTACGGTATTTAGCCAATGCTTTATCTCTGAGTGTCATTGCAAATTATTATTATCTGTCAACCACGGCAGTTTAGCGTTGGTTACCTTTATAGCTATAAATGGAGCGTACAAACTAAGTAAATCCGTTATGTTAATATATAGAAATTCAATTTTTGCATTAATATCGTTAATAATAAATATTTGTTACCATGGTACGAGGGCTCGTTTTTATATTCCCGGACAAGGCATGAAAACAAAAGACTAGAGCAACAACAAAATTTTATTTTCAATATAGTTCCCCTGCTTTTGAATACAGGTATAACACCGTTTCAATAACATCTTTAATCCGGTATAAAAATATTCATTTGGTTTTTCCGCAAAATGGCCCTCAATAGCTGCTATAAGTTCGTCATTGTCCCTAAACTTTGTCCCCCTTAGTGTTTTTTTGAGATTCGGGAACAAAAAATAGTCACTGGGTGCCAAATCTGGACTAGAAGGCGGATGTTCAATTTCTTCGAAGCCACAATCAGCTACAGCAGCTTTTGAAAGTCTGGACTTCTTCATATAATCAATTAACAAAATTCCCTGGGAGTCCCAAAAAATGGTTGCCATGATTTTTCCTTCAGAAGGGGTGACTTTAAACTTCTTGGGAGGGCTGGAGCCCTTAACATGCCACTGCATCGATACTTGTTTCGATTCAGGGTCATAATGATGAACTCAGGTTTCATCTCCAGTGACAAGTCGATTGATAATTAAATCTGGTTCATCTCCACAGCGCGCCAAGAATTGGTCACAGGTTTCTACCCGGACACGCATTTGGAATGGCGAAAGCATTCGTGGGACCCATCTTGCACTAACCTTTGTCATCCCAAGGTAATCGTGTAAAATTCTGAAAACTGTGGTTTCTGAAACTCCTAGCGAAGCTGCTAATTGTCGCTTCTTTAGTCTTGCATCCTCAAGTACCAAACACTTGGCTTTTTCAACAACATCTGAAGTGATCACGTCAACAGGGCGCCCTAGACGGAGATCATCATCCAGTGATTCTCGACCATGTTTAACAATTTTGACCACTCGCAAACGGTTGACTTGGAAGGGCAATCATCCCCGTATACAGCCAACATCTCTTCAAGAATACTTTTTGGAGGTTTTCCTTGTTTTGTTAGGAATTTTATAACAGCCCGGTATTCGATTTTATTCATTTCGATACACATACAACGCGCGACGACACAAACTGACAGAGAATAAAATTACTAATGTTGCAATTGTTTTGTAAATTGCTACACCAGTTATCAAGGCATATGTGATTAAAAAACAACATAATCGAAAATTGTATCAAAATTCAAAACAGCCGAGTCCGGGAATATAAAAACGACCCCTCGTATTCTACGCAGATCATCCTGAAACGATTCTAAATTAAAATTTCGAACTGTTTTGAATGCAGGTGTAATAGACTGAGATTGAATAAGTAAGTTGCACTAAAGTTAGCTCATGGTCAGCAAATTCATGACCACCCACCCCAGAACTATGTTCGGTTCAATTTCACAAAAACTTTGCACGCACTTGACCATACCATTTTCGAGCCAAATTTCTTCACCGCTTCCTTAAGAAGTTGTTGCCTGTATTTCGTCAAACCTTCCCATATTACAATCTTTGTCCATTTAAGAAACTTTTTGTTTTTATAGATTAAATTTTTAGTATTGCGACTTAAAAATTTCACGATGATCGGCCGATGCGAACCTTCCCTACCGGGAAGCCTGTGGCCGCGATTGATATCTTTAATCGATACATCCAAATTCAACTTTTGTTTGCATATTAGATCGCTGACAACTTTGTCAGTGTCTTTGTTGTCCTCTTCAGGTACCCCGAAGATACGCAGACTATTTTTCACAGTTTTGGATCAAATATTCAATATCTTATACCGTGCTGGGGGAATGCTGGACATTATCTTTTAAATAAACTTCCAAGAGTGCAAAGTAAAATGATATTTCTATTATGCTGTATGTAAAAAATTAGACAAGTATTGTATTATAAGAGTTTTATATAACAATACTTGAAGTGATTCTCTAAACGTACAAAAGTAGAAATAAATTACATAAAGCTTATCCTAACTAAACACTTTCATATTCACAATTAAAGTTCTAACGAACGCACTGCTTATTAAAACCGTCAAATTTCTTATTTATTTTAAAATTAAACACAAATCTTCCACTCTTACAATACTTCTGTGTAATATCAGCAGTTGCTTCTAAGCAAATGCCAACACAAGACAAGCACGGCGTGTCAAGAGGTTGGCACTGGCCTCTTAGTAGTAAATTTTCCTCTCCAGGGCTCACAACTTCGACATCGAAGCGATATTTATGAGCATCCCTTCGATCTCCCAAGTAAGCACAGTGCCAGCCCAAAAGGTTTTCGTTGAAGCAAACTTCCCACTTCAACCGAAACAGCTCATCATGGGCCTTGACAACAAAATACGTGAAATGGTCTTCTTCGAATATGGAACTGGACAGCTGCACCTTACTCGAGTCGAAAACGTTGTAGCAGTGCTGTTCCGTGCAATGCTGCAATGTGTCTCGAAACTGTCCAGTCCAGTGACAATGAAACACCGGGCCAAAGGGACACTGGCGCTTCGTAAAATCGCAGAACTCTTCGTGGTTCTTGAGGAAGAAGCCCAACTCCTTCACAGGACATCCGGCGGGCTTGTTCCGGCATGGAAAGCGGACCTGGTTGAAGATCCTCTCCATCCGATGGTTGTGTGCTATGGAGATGGGCTTCCTGCAGTTGGGGCAGTTCTCCATCTTTTCTGCACAACCACTGCAGAAGCTGTGACCCACCAGGCACGACAGAATGGGCGGACTCATGAGCTCGGTGCACACTTGACACTCGAAGGCCTCCAGGAGTGATTCGCTGATCTGCATTTTGATATTAGCAACTGTAATTGAAAAGACAATTAATAATTACCGGTTCTTAATGTCAGTAACTATTCTAACGAATCATAACCAAAACTACAGCTGTTTACGGTTTATGGTTTAACATACAATCACGAACTAAAATATTACTCTGAAGAAGCAACTCAAAAACCATTACATTTCCTAGAGTCTGTTTGTAGCCGCTAATAACAATGCGATTACCAGAACGGGAATGAGCTATTTGATATACCAATTAATAATTAGGAATGTGCACGTAAATATTTTCCGAAATTAAATACATGGACACTAATGGCTATATATATATTCCACAGGCAACTTCTATAATGCAGTCATTTTATATAATGGCTAGTCATTTTATGTAATTTCAAAAATTTACTAAATTACCAGTCCGTTTGTTTAATGTTTGTCGATATTATTCATAATGCCGGTGAAATTGTTGGCACTGTATAGAATGCCTAGGCATTTTATATAATAACTGCAAGGTTGCAGGCAATGTGTATATTATATTTGAAGTTGGGGGTTATGTTAAATAAACCGGCATCGCTAATTCTCATCCCTAGGCTGTGTGTCGTTGTAGCTTGTTTAAGTTAGTTGCAGCCTTTGATTGTGTATGTTACATGCATGCTTACATTAGTTGGCCTGTCTCCGGTGATGGTCACAAGTCGTTGCCTCATGCCGGGATGAGTTCGCCTGCTATAAATTCTTACAAAATTTGCTAGGGTAATGAGTTAGGGTGTGCGCATTAAACCTATTGGCTGATGAGTGCTAACTATTATTTTTTTAAATACATTTCATAAAATGCATACAGCTCATTCTATGTAGATATATCTATGTATATAATCTCGAGACAGTATATGAAAAATGGTCTTAAGAGATGCATTTCATAAAGTGCCTAAATTTGTTAAGCATTATATAAAATGCCTGGTCATTTTATAAAATGACTGAATTATACAAGTTGCCTGTAGTCTATAATGCCAAAAAGTCGGCATGAAATGGGAAACATTTTCATTTTAGATTTTTCAAAAAAACTTTACGGCAATAGTTTGTGCTCGTCTGAAAACCTATTTACACTATCAAATATACCGAATTCGGAATTATCAAAACCCAAAAAGTGTAATTTTCGCATATTAATTAAGATTTCAATGAGATTTTTAGTGTGTTAGTTTTACCTAACCCAACAATCTCAAGGCCAGAAAACCACTTTTTTCTTTAACTTTTTCTAAATTATGAGCCAAAATTTTGTATTTAGATAGAGAATCACATTTTAAACAACTCTTTTTGGTAAATTTTTCCTCTTTTTTTATAGTAAATATAGCTGTCACGATCATTAAAAAAAAATTAAAATTCTACAGGTAACGGAAGTCACGTGACAACTTTTGTTTGGCCTAATTGTAGTGTATTTCAACCATCTCGGATCGCCAATGTTTTGATTTTCCAAAACACTCTAAATAAAAATGTTTTCCATTTGATGCCCACTTTTTAGCGATCACCGTATATTGCATATTATAGCACTGCCGTGTCCGTTAAATACATTGAGAACATGTTCTAGAACTGGAATATGTCGCTGAAAACTAAAAAAACGTTATGGTTGAAAGGATAGTTGCCGAGGTTTTGAAATTACCCCCACTTCACTTGATTTTCAGCGACAGTGAGACTAGGACCATGCCTATATCTTCTTTATTTTGAATTTATTTGGATGAAATTTGATAGTAAGATGTCAAACAATTTTAGATTGACAGATGTAGTCAAAATGACCGGCATATAGTTTCACCGGAAACTTTGATTTTTTCAATTGAATTTCCTTGTGTATTTTGTTTTTCGGAATCTACGACACAAATTACATGCGATAGTCTGGTCAGATTGACATTTTTCCAAAATAATTTATTTCCAATTTTATTTTTTAACATAGAAGGCCATGACTATAAAAACTATGTTGAAATTAACTCTAGTAAGACATAATAAGAGCTATTTCATGAATTAGATCAACACCAAATCCTTCATGAGATAATAAAATTTGCGAAACGTGTAAATTTTTAAAATCGCCTATTTTACGATTGACATGGCATTTAGATATGTTAACAAATTCTTAGGGTTGAAGTTGTAGTTTATTTACTCATTTCAGAAGCATAAAATAAAGTTTTATCTATTTATGTTGCGCAATTACAATTACCAAGTGTTGGTAACGCTGTCAAGCAATATCAAATTCGAGATATGTAGGTTAAAATTTTGCGTCAGTCTATGTCAAATAGCAAACAAAACCTAACCTACTAATCTCAAATTTGACACAGACTAACAATACACTTCAGTACTGCCAAACGTATAACATGAACAAATTTTATTTCGAACCGAAATTTGTTTACAGCACTTGTGTTACTAACACAAATCATGGTTAAAACATGTGTATACCTACTACTCAAATTACTCGAGTTTTTTTGTCAAGAACTTCGTATTGAAAGTACCACTTTTTTCACTATTTTTACTTTTTTAACGATGTTATTTTGACAATATTTACATTTTTTCCGTGAGAGCTCAATACTGTTTTTCGAGTTGCCGGATAGTTGAGTGACAGCAAAATCGTGATATGTCAATGACAGATTCATTTCACTTTCGTGTTTTGTAACCACTATGCAAAAAAAACTACTTGTATTGCACGTTTTGAAAGACCATTTTTTCACTTATTTGCTTGATTAACTTGGGCTTCGCCCTCATTAGTCAAACTAGTTGTACACATAACTATTGTACAACTAGTTTTGAAAGTCATACTTTTTTTCATGTTTGATTAACGAGGGCGAAGCACGAGCCAATCAAGCAAATGAATGAAAAAGGAACTTTGAAAACGTGTTGTACACGTAGTTTTTTTTGCATAGTGACCTCTTGTAACTCGAAATTTAGTCGAAAGGGACTTCGGAATGTACAACTGTCAAATTGACAATTCACAATTTCAATAAAATAGTTTATAAAGTGGATTTTTTAACGATTTTTCGTTTAAAAAAGACGACTTTCGTGATCACTATCAAAAAACGAACTATTTTACAATTTATTAATAACAATTCGTTTGAAATAAACACAGTCTGGCGAATGATGCATATTATTAGGTTGGTAATTAAATTTGCTATCTAAGGCAAGATGGCCCCTAGTAGGTGCCATTAAAGAAATACTTTCTCTTAAAAAACACGCTTAGAAAATTTATTATTTCGTGATTGATTTAATTGATGAAGTGATAGCTATTATTATGAGGTACTAGATTCAATTAAATAATATTTTCACAATTCACGGCATTAGTTAAAACATACAGTTGAAAAAAAAGCTTTGGAAAAGTAAATACTTGACAACACTGTCCTATGTAATTAGAAAATCTAGGTTCTTCCATTAAAAAATTTTAAGTCAGTGGCACTTCCGGTAAAACCAGAAGTTGGTCATTTTGACTATATCTGTCCATCAATCCGAATTTATACCTTAAATCTTTGAATAAAATTTTATACAAATCGGTTAATAAATTAAGAAGATAGAAGTATGGTTCTAGTCTCGTTCTGACCCGGTATATACTACAGGAAGATTCTTTTTTCAATATGTCCATAGTGAAACTGTAGTAACTACAGAAATAGGAACATAAATTAAACTTCAGCGGCTTCTACACTTTTGTAAATAACTATATTCTTCATTTTAGCTTTGTTTAACTTCAGTATTAATCAACTTAGAAAGAATGATCAATTTTTAGATAATTCTGTTTTTAATATAATCAGTGGATATCATTTTCCGTTCGGCTTGTTGTTTACTATTTATTATAATGAATATATATTTTTAGGTGAAAACCATACATCACTTCAATTGTTTTTCGTATGTTACGTAACTGTTAATAAACGAATTGACAACAATAATCTTTAAACTTCCATCAAAAGAAAAATATAGCTAATTTTTAGCTTTATGGGCAACTGCAGTTTCTACAAAAGGTTAAACAACAAATCAAAAATTACAAGTTAATATATTTTTTAATAATTTGGTGTTAGTGACCTGAGAATGATTTAATACTTTGTTCGGTTAATTTTCTTTCAAAGTTGTCTAATAGAAGCCTTTAACGATTTTAAAAAAATAAAAAATGTAGTTTTTGAAAATTATAGTAAGTAGTGTATTACGTAAATCAAGCTCCTAAAACTGCATTTCTTCTCTCTTTTAACCATTTATTTATCTGCTATAATTTCTTAGGTCTCTATGAACATCCTCTATGTTATTTTTATCAAGACTAGATAAATAATAAACAAATAATTGATCAATATCACATGAAATGACAATTTAGTTTGCAACCTACGAAATCAGATTAATGCATAAATATATCTATCAAAGTAGTAATAATTTGAACATACCTTCAATGATGCATAAATTTTAAATCGAAACGTCTAAGTCAACACCTCTTTTGAACAATGCAGAGCGGAATTGCATTGTACAATTCAGCAGACCTTTTATATGTACAAATAAGCTATCCCGATATTTGTATAAATTGGAGAAATCCAGGTATTGGAATTATTTCCCTAATTGCGTTCTAATGTGTTGGTAGAGCTTGAGCTTACGAAAACTTCTGAATCATGCAAATAATTAGTTACGTAAATAATTCATATGGTTAACTTAATATCTCAAGTGGTTGGCGTATAATTATGATAGCAATGATATTTACATTGATACTGTAATTATACTAATGATACTGTAAGCAAGACGTTATAGAAATTATTTCACTTTTATATTTTGCCATGCTTTCATATACTTTAACTTAATGATGCTTTTCATTAAGCTGATTTATTTCAATATTCATATTTTAACTAAAACAGAATGCAATATATACAGTGCGGCATTAAAGCTACAGGTTTTTTTGTATACTTTAAAGTTAAGTACATATACAATCATTCCTAAAAATTAGATCGAAATCGATACTGTTGTATACAGCATAATCTTGAACACTTGCCTTGATGGGTTTTTAAAATATAATTTTTGCCAATATTTTAATATCAAAGAATTAAATCATACTAATGTGCACGCGCCATGAAGATATTTTATGGGAGTTTTCTTTATACACAGTGATTGTTCGATGTCCAACCGTTTATAGTTCGGTATTTTTTCAGAATTTGTAAATTTTCCGATTTGATAAAGGTACCTAATGACTAAAAAGCTTATTTAGATAAACTTTTGTCTTCGTCAAATGCAATGTATAAAAATAAAAAACTAATTGCTTTTGAAATTAAAAGAAAGAAAGATACAGTATAAATATAGAGTACCTAATTATTATCGAATCTATTCTGCATGTAGCAGATCTATTTCTTAACTTCTAAGTGACCAATCTTAATAGAAAAATTTCAGAAGCGACGAGTTTTTCGAAGAAAAATTGAGTCATTTCGCTTTATTTTAACTCCTAAAAATAAACATTTTCAGCTATCATAAAAATAAAATTTATTCAAAAATTCAAAGAATACAAGAAATAGATATCGCACATCGCGTCGCCGTCTGGTAGAAAACAGGCACAACTCAAAATCAGTGAATGTTGAGAAACGCTGTTTCAAAAATTGGCAAGAACTTTGTTAGCTTATAACTCCTCTACGTAGCTGCTGATTTATATAATTATATAGGCTAATGCACACGTAATAGAAGCTTATTTTGTTCTGGTACCAACTCTAGCTTTTATGCAGACTATTTCAATATAGGTCACTTTTCCCGACAAATTTACAAGTTCGTTCGACATTGTGTTATGTAATCATTAATCATTCACGCGTTACTCAACTAATTATTAAAGAGTATGCATTCATGTAATTTTAAAGCTGCGATCGTTTGCTTTTTCATGTTAGTGTAAGATAAACCTACATACTACTTTTAAAATTTAACTATATTTCACAACCGTTATAAAGATAAAAATAATATAATTATTATAATGTAATCATAGGGTTTTCCAGTAATTTTAGCCTAATAAATAGCCTACTGCAAAAATACTGTTTTATAAACTTTTTTAATAAATCTGCTTTAACGAGCGTTATAAGTCTACCCATCTTTGATGCAGACATTTTCTGGGGAGCGGAATAGGCTAAAGGATTTTTTTCAATTGGCTTTGAAATATGACTTCTCTTACGTCTTCTCTTTACATTAATCGCAAGATACTTTTTTTGTTTGTAAGTTGTCCTGTACTTAAAAATATCCTTGCGATGATTTTCGACTCGAAACTTTTTAGCTTCCCACCAATACACTGTTTGCCCAAATTCGTCCTGCGTAAAGTCCCTTAATTTTGACCACAATAGTATATTGTTGCTCAGTAAGGTAAGGTAAAAAAATGTTAATACGATTAAAATCAATTTTACAAATGAAATAGAATTAAGACCGCTGCTAGCTCTCCAATGCTTCCAGTGTTATAATAGTTATTTGTACAACAAATAATGAAAGCAATGTTGTTTTTCATGAGTTTCATGATAAAGAATCAAACAGGTGAAGAAAGTTGTCATTCGTATTATGCAAGTAATTTTTTTGCATCTTCTTCTTCTTCTCCGTCAGCTGTCGTTTGTCCACTCCTGGACGTAAGCCTCTCCCATATGCTTCCATGCTTTTCTGTCTTGTGCTACTCGTTGCCATCCATGTCCCGCTCGTTCCTTGATGTCATCGAGCCATCGTTTCTGCGGTCTCCCCACACTTCTCTTTGTTTGTCTGGGGCGCCAATTTAATATCTTAGAAGTCTATCTTTCCTTCTTTTGTCGGGCCACATGTCCGACCCATCGCCACTTGAGTTCTGCAACACGCTTCATTACATCTGTCACTCTTGTCTTCCTACGGATTTCCTCATTACTAACTTTACCTCTTAGACTAATACCCAGCATAACCCGTTCCATAGCCCCTTGCGTAGTTCTCAAACGATTCGCTGTCTTTTTTGTCAAGGATAGTTTCTAGACCGTATGTCGCTAGTGGTAGTATGCAGGTGTCATAAACTTTGCGTTTTAGGTTTATGGGGATGTCACAGTTTCTGAATATATAGCTGAGTTTTCCAAACGCTGCCCATGTTATACCGGTTCTGCGTTTGGTTTCCGCCGTTTGATTTTCCTTCCCGATTTCTATGACATGTCCGAGATATATATATTCTTCTACTTTTTCCAGTATTACGTTGTTTACGTTGACTTGTATCGCACTATTACTTATTACCTTTGTTTTGCAAAAGTTCATTTTTAGTCCAATTTTGTTGGATGCTTCATTTAGTTGGACGATCTTGTTTTTTATGCGCCATCGATATTTATACCAATTTTTTCCCAGGGTAGATTCTTAAATACATCTTCAAGGGCTAAAGTGAATAGCTTTGGGGATATAGTGTCGCCCTAGCGAACGCCTCTGTTAAGCGGAATTGGTTCTGTTTTCAAATTCTCGTTAATTTTTATTAATTTTTTTGCATAGTGATCACGAAAGTCGTATTTTTTAAAGGGAAACTCGTGTGTGTAGAAAGTACCACTTTTGTAACTAACTAAAAAAGTACATTTTTTTAAACTATTTTATTAACATTGAGAATTGTCAATCTGACAGTTGTTAATTCCGAAGTTCTTTTCGACTAAATTTCGAGTTACAAGAGATCACTATGCAAAAAAACTACGTGTACAACACGTTTTGGAAGTCCCTTTTTTCATTCATTTGCTTGATTGCAAATTGAGTGCAAATTCATAAAAAAAGTATGACTTTCCAAACTAGTTGTACCGGGTGATCAAGAAAGCTATTGTCCACTTAGCACATACAGTGATCCCAACTATTTCCAGTGGCGTACAGGCGGGTATTTCAGAGTGGGCGGGAAATTTAAAAGCTGGTGGTATATTAAAAATAAATATATTATTACAACGTTTTAAATTATACATAGTGCACGTTTTTTTTACACAAAAAGTTAATAAAATTGAACAAGCATACAAGAAAACTAAAATAACATATAACCAATTTTAATTATAAAATTTAAATCACATAAAGACAAGAATGTCTCTTATATTAAAAACGCACTATATAACAACAAATATGAGCAAAAAAAAACACATCTCAATAACAAAATACAAAGATATTGATACATTATTTTCAAAACTCACAATCTAGAGATAGAAATAAACAACAATGCTATTTTTGGCAGCGGTCTATTATGATATGTTTTATCGGACATTTTCCACTGTCTCGGGTGTTTATCACACAACGTTTCGGGAGTTTTTGATCTACTCCCGCCCTCAGGTGTCCAAGGAAACATATCAAAAATAAGAATCACCTTTTTTATAGTAGAAGTTGAAAATGTTGTCCATTATTTTCTATACACAAATTTACTCGTCTCTTTATGTTGTCAAAGACGGCTTCCAACTGTTACGGTGTGATTGCATTAACGGCATTCACTATGGTATCCCGTAAATCCTCAACCGTATGCAAACGATTTGCATACACAACATTTTTAAGATGACCCAACATAAAGGAGTCGAGCAGTGTCAAATCAGGCGATTGCGGTGACCATCGACCTGTGCCTATTAGTCTATCCTGGAAATATTGTGATAAATATTCCATCGTTGTCCGAACTGTGTGAGCTGTTGGACCGTCTTTCTGGAAATGCTCATTCTGAAGCTCATGGTCATGAAGCTGTTCAATAAAGGGTCTTAAAAGTAACTGTTGGTAGTTTGTCGCATTTATATTATACGTCTTCTCGACATGGCAATCCAAATTCGATATAATGTAGTTTCACGAAAAACATGGAGATTTTCAGTAGACCAGGTTCAATAATTTTGGGAATTTATATACCCACTTGCTGTGCAAGCACAAAAGGCGCGCTCCAACTTTGTATCCCTAATCCGGAGCAAGTTGAGCATTGTACCGCCATATGCAAGCACATAAAGCAACAGCCTCTACATCGCAAGGTAAAACGAGGTTACCATGCCTCATTACCAAAAAATGTTAATTCCAAAACATCGTTGTCATTCCAGTTTTTGTTAAGCCAGGTGTAGTACGTTTGTCGCTTTACAAAATCGGCTGGCAGCAATTCTTGAACAACGGACACTTTGTATGGGAGCATATGCAGCTTTTTTCTGCAAGCCATTTGGCATGTCTCATCGAAAAGTCCTATATTTAATATAAATAATCAGCATTTAGTAATAACAACACATTACCAGTTTGAGCAGACAGTCCCCTTAAATATTTATTGGGGCTTGCTTCCAATCGCGCCTGAATAACTTCTAAGGCTTCTTCATTAAGCTCAGGCCATGATACTATAACTTTTAAAGATATGCTCAGTTGATGTGCATATATTAGACTCTGACGCGCATGACGTCACCCAGTGACAAAGAAAACAAAGCAAGCCATTCTAGCCCCTATTGAATAATGCTATGATAGGCAATTCCATGTTTGTGCATTCTGGCATAATTATGTTGCCTTCTTTTACCTACTTACCTGTGCTTAATGGTTATTACTTATATTAGAAATGCATTATAAAGAGGAATTATTAATAGAAGGTAAAAAAAACAAATAATCCACAATAAAACAACAAAATACCTACTTGTATCTAATTTTATTTAAAATTTTAAATCAGTTGAAATATAAGATAATTACTAATAATACAAATATTAAAAATGAAAGAAAAACATGGAATAATTATAAAATCTGTTCTCTAAGCCTGTTTATTACATTTAGATCAGAAAATAAACAAAATACTACTAAGGCAAAAAATATATATAACATAATATGCACCTACATATATTTGAGAATCTTCAAGTAATAATTTTTATAAACTTTCTCTTTCTAATTTTAGATTTTTCTTTGATATTACGATTTAATATTCCAATTCTAAAATACATTTTACACCTAAAAAACAATCTTTTAGCATCATCGCCTAAATCTATATTTCTTGCACATTTCAAAAGGTTTTTTATGTAATTATTTGTAATTTGTAAAGAATATCCATTAATTTCTTTAAAAATATGATTTAATTCCCTACACTTATTTAGAAAATCATCTGTAGGTTTCATTAAACCACTTTCAGATACATGATTTATCCATGAAATGTCACTAGAGTCAGGAATGTACCCTAGAAATTCAACAAAATAGTAAACACAAATACAATTCATAGGTAATAAAAGGAACTTAAACATTGTAACTTAAATTAAGAACTAATAACAAAACAAGTAGGTAAGTATATTTAAACTCGCTTAGAAAATTCGAGCACTTCAACCCTTTTGTAGAAACAAATGGTATTTTCATCACTGGTGCCGGCCACTGGCAATGGTAGCACAGCACAAATATCTGACAGTGGCACAGTGGATACATCGTTTGACACAAGCCTAAAGATTGTTTTCTCTTCGCTGGTAGATTTCAAGCCAACAACTCTATATTCATTTTCGGAAAACTGCGCCTGAATTTTACATACATATTTATAGGTCTGTGAATTTCTTTTCCCGCCTATAAAATTAACAAGGACAAAACGTCCTGGAACTAGCAGTTGTGGCTCTGGTGCCAAATATTCTACTTCTACTATTTCCATCGGTAGAGTAACAACTTCGTCTTCAGAAGACGTACTGGTTGTGTCCTTAGTTTCTTGAGTGTCTTCATCTGAGCTGCTGCTATCTGCAGTAGTGATACTTTTTCCTGGCTCAACGTTAATCCTTTTCTTTTTTCGTTGTACCCTTTCAGTTTTTTGTCCAAAACTATGTTCTCTTAACAATTCCGAAAGCGCGTCATTAACAACTGACACTGCATTTTGAGGAGCTTTGAGGAACTTTGTTAAGGACTTTGCTGGGGCTGAATGGGTATATACCAGTTGCGTAAAACCCATTTATTAAATTTCGTTTTACTGCTGATTCATGTTGGTCTCCTGGTTTAAAGGTGGTTTGGCTTACCACTTGGTCCATTTTTTTAGAGCCCGTGATACAAGTGACGGGAAAACCTCTTTTGGGATACCGGTACCAGATGAACTTTGGTTTCTAAGTTTGTAATCTATGAGGACTTCCCGCCAAGCCACCTTCATTGGTTTAAAGAAGGCAACATCTTGTTAGAACAATTCTATTAAAGCAGTTACTTTTGGCACTTTAGCCTCAAATCCTAGTATTTTCACGAGTCACGCAAGCAAAAATTCGTAGTTCCGTGGTAATGTTATTAAAATTCATTTCCATAAACATTATTTCCGCGTTGTTCATTTCAAAAATTAACGCATGACAGTTCTTACATATTCACCGAGACTTAATTTTCCGTTGCTAACGTGTTATCAAACCTTGACCCTGCTGCAAGCAGTAGTTTATTTGTTCTTTTAAATTCTTAGTAAGCCGCTTATCAAAGCAGCTTTGTTATGCCCTTGCCTTCTGCATGGATAATGTCATCTTGCCACTATCACGTCTTAAGTGGTTCTTGACGCCGAACCGGCGGTTGTAATTTTACGTGTGAATCCCCTGGTTAAGTAAAGTTGCTTCAGTATTTCGATCCGTCTTATTCTTAGACGTAACGAGTGGAACAAGGACGTAGATAAGCCGCGTCTGCGCTATGTCATTCTTCACGCTTGCTGCTTGGCAGGAACTTGACTTTGCTACCGGCTATGGAACTAGAACAAACGTTTTTGGCTTCTTCAGCCCCCGGCTCGTATCGCTTTGCGGCCGGGGGACGCTGCTCGAACTTTCGTAATTTTCGTTGTGAATAGGTGTGTGTTTTGGGTGCATCGTGTTGTTTGTTGTACCAATTTAGCGTTTTCGAACTGTTTCGTTTGGCAAGCAATCTCCGGCGTTGGTGGTGGTGAGCTTTCCGTTTGAAGTGCATGTGAAGCATTAATTAGTGGGGTCAAGAGTTCTTATCGTCGAGGGTTGCGAGGCCCTTAAATATATCGTTTATACGGATCCTAACGGGACTCTATTGCATCATGCCACCCTTAGTTGTTGCCAGCATCTTCGAGGCTGTGCCCGCACCACGTCATCACCGGTGATTTCGCTGTCGTCCGTTCTTTCCGGCAGTTTGTTTGAGAAGCGACGCTACATACAGTATCGCCCGTAATTATGCAGCCAGCTGATGTTCTCCAGGTAAAGTTCTTGTAAATTAGTTTTATTGTGTATAATTAAAAGTGAACGCCTCGTTGAGTGTTGAACGATCAGCGCATTTGTTATTAACGTTGTGCTTTGCTGTTTGCGAAATTTAATGGTTTACCGATGCATTCTTTTGTTGTTTAACGTAACTGGTGGCAGTTTCGTTTGCCCTGACCCACATTATTGTTGTTTACAGTCAAGCTTACCACTTGTAATTAAGTTAACGTATTGCGCTATGTAACCGTTTTGAGTACTTTTAAATTCTAACTAGTCAATTTCATGTTTATTGTCACCTATATATATATTTATTTATATCAATAGAGTACCTACATTGTGAAGTACTTCTGTTTTTCATTTGTGTTCGTGATTCTTGCATGCGTTTTATGTGTAATTTTTCATTTGTAATGGGATGAACAGTTGCTCATGAGTAAGTTTTGTTGTAAGGTAAATCGATACTGTACGTCTTCGCCAACCAAACTCGGCCAAGGCAGAAGTAGCAGGGTGAAGTTGCCCACTTCCATTTTCAAGCAATCTCACCTGTGTTGTTATTGTTGTTTCCCGATTTAGTCAAGAAAATGGTGGCGTTCCGTCATTTAACATCTTTAACGTCTTCGTGTCAGAGCACATCCCTAACTTTCAGATAGTAAAGAATCACGACCTTTCTTCACTGAGTATCCAATAGTCGGCGCATTTTGTTACAGCACATCTTGTAACGAAGGCTAGGGCTGAGTATTTGGCAAGATTCCCGATTTTGTCTTAGTCATTTTGTAGGTAGCAGGTTTGGTTCTCAAGCGTATGAGTTATGCTTTGCACGCTTGAAGGGCTGATTATTAATGCCGTTAACGCGGTTTTCGTCGTGTAACAAACTGGCTAATTGTTAGTGTCGTAATAACGTTTTCGTGTTGTAACAATCTAGTGGCTGGCAGATGTGTGTTGAATGTGGCACTATGCAAACAAATGAAATATTATTTTCCTCGCACTGACGAATGACAGAATCATTTAATGTGACTCCAAGTTGTCACCTATTAACACTTTTCTTCCTTCTAGACGTCTTGCATGTGGCATAAAACATGTTTCAAACCAATCCTGAAATGTGTTGGTATCAAGCCATCCATGGGAGGTTCTATTAAATCGGCATCCTTTAATGCAACAGGGTTCGTCGCAACAAGGTTTCATCTGCGGACCCGCAAACCATTATTGCCGTGTTGCTTTTTGAGTGATTAACGATCTTTTCTGGGTATTTGACGCCTCTTCGATATATAGCACGAACCTTTCCAGGATCATCCCCGACGTTGGTCTCGTCATAGTTGATAGTTATTATCTTCATCAGTGTTGTTCTAGACTCTTAACCAAATTAATTTTAGTATCGTTAAGAGTTTCATTACCGCACTACCTTATTGTTGCTATATTTGTTTCGTGTTTTAAATTTTTTTTAGGATACTGCATTGGTAACTAGCGTTTACATAGTTACAAAGGTTTGTAACTGTAACTGTGTAAACGCTAGTTACCAATGCAGTATCCTAAAAAATCTTATACGATACACGACCGGTAGCATTTTTATGGCCTTGCCAAACATACAGGTCTCGCCCTACGGCCTCGAGCTGTAAAATATTGGCGCGGCCATAAAAATGTTGATACCGGTCTAATAACGTAAGTAGCTATTAAAACACGTTGTTCCGGGAAACGTGTTTTAAGGTGCTGCTTTTATTCTAGGATTTAGATATTAAAAAGATGACGTAAAATATGACCAACAGAAAAAATTATTTTTAGTATTTATGCCTTCCAACGTTTGTCCTAAATTTGCAAAATGTGTTTCAAGAGTTTCTCTAGATACTGATGCGCGGCATTTATTGATGTTGCTGGCTAAACTTTGACTAACTTGTGTTTTGTGCCTGACGAGAAGGGAGAATGCCCAATCCGTTCCTGTATGTTAGTAAATTGGGGTACTATGCGACCACGCCTCTCCAAATACGCTTTTGCGAGCATTCTCAAATCCAGTACGTTCAGAGGAAATCCCCAGTTTGCGCATTTGGCAGCAGCATTTATGAGAGCGATTTCTTCTTCAGTACTCATTGCGGACTGTCCACCAGCTTTACGAATATGTCGACCATGAAATTGATTGTTTAATGTACCAAACGGAATGTTGTATTCACGGGCTGTAGCCCTCATCTTTAATTCTCCATCTGTAATCCTCTCGAGAGCTTCTTCCAGTTGACGCTCGGTGTAGTTCTTATAGTTACGACATCCAGGTTTCTTCTTATAACTGCGTAGCATCTGTACAAAAAAAAACATTGTCGAAATTAGTTTATAATGTCAGGAAAACATGATAATGCGGACGAAGGAGTCACTTTGATCAATTTCGCCCCACTACTTTGAACAGAGTGACCCCGTGACGTGTTACCATGTTTTCAGGCACTCAATAGGATATCAATGTAAGGTTATGTCTTCTAAATGCATGCTTATTTAACAAGTTATATGTAGTTGAAAATTATGTAATTATAACACTCACCTTTGTGGATTCAAAGTTACAAGGAAGTAGGATAATCGCCACTATAACATTAACATACGAGTAGTGCTATTTAAAGCAAGCTTTTGCACTTTTTCGTTATGAACTAACCTCGCACACAACACACCGTGTAACTGGAGACAATCAGGCAAACACTGCAACCTTGGTGGGAATTATAAGATAAGAACGGGGGCAATGAACAAAGTCGCCCCGTGATATCAAAATCTCCCCCATCTTACAGTAGACGTATCCTTTTAGTGGTTTATTTTGCATTTCATTTCAGTGAGTTTATTGATGTGTCAATTATAAAAGGAATTACTGTTCTGTAATTGGTAGAATAAATTATTATTATTATTATTATTATTATTAAAGCGGTAACTTTCAACAATTAAGCACTTGGCGAGTTCGTTGAACACGTGTTCGTTCACTGCAATATCTTTTACACTGCCGCTAACTAAATAACGGGCCGTACGTAATGAATTGTTTATTATTATTATTACATTACACTTTGTTTCACATTTTATTCAGGATTAAATAGAATATTCCAGATAATGTGCTGTGTTCGGTGTTTGCTAAAGCGCGGCCGAACGGAACTGCCGCTAACGGAAACTTTTCCAACCACTAAGTTCTCTAGTGCTAGTCATTGACATGTAGGCACTGAAGAATTTGTTGAAATCTATTTCTTGACACTTCCTGAAATGAACGCAACATTGAGGTCGATAACGGTTGATCAGTTACTAGTTGCATTTGGAAGGTGATGGTAGCCCATAGCAGAATTTATTCCTATACAAATTAGAAGATCGTCTCTAGTTATATATAGTTTTTTACCCATTTGAAGGGCATATATATTCAACTGAAAAAAAACAATGTGGTCCAAAGCTAGTCCTAATCGTTCTAAAAAGATATGAAGAGCTGTGAGAAAATTTTCAAAAGCTTCTTTATTGGCCCTTTGAAGTTTAGAATAATTGGTTAAGGTAATTGTTTTATCTTTTTCCAACAATTTTCTTTCCGGTTCTGGTTCTGAATTTTCATTATTCTCTTGTTCTTTATTTTCTTCTCCCGCTTCTTGATCTTCAGAGTTATCTGTTAATAATATGCGGCAGTTGCTGCTCCTCAATGTTCTCTTCTAGTTCATGCCTTTGCAGACTAGATATTTCAATGTATTCTGTACCGTCCACGGTAAATTTTGTTGATTAGTTCACTCATATTAGGATAACAGATTCTGAATTCACTCACCAAAGAATTAATCAACATCCCTGGGACTGTGCACAGAAGAAAATTGTAATATTTTACTGTTGTCATTTACACGCATAAATATTTTTTCATTCAGAATCCATACTGTTTTCCTTCTTGTATTCACGGGATTTTCCAAATAGCTTCTTATTTTCAGCTGTCAAAGATCGGTTGATGTAAATATGTTTAGAAAGAAGGTTATCGAGACCAAATACGAATTGTCCCCCAAAAACTCATTTGTCTAATAATGGAATCGATAGGTATCTTAACGAATCCATCTACAAGTAAAGGTAGGTAAGTGAAACAAACACAAACTATGATATGTATATTTTAAATCACATGATTGATTTGAAAACATATTGAGTGAAAAAACAATATATGCGTAAAACATTCATATCTGTATACCTAATGAACACAAAAACCAGGTAAACATATTATTACAAAGTTTTATTGAATAATAATAAAAACAGACAATAAAGCAGAAAACTTAATTACACATTGGTTTACAATAGCAAAATTAATTAACATGCATATGACTATCAATATGAATATAAAAATTTATAGAGAAATTCCAGTTAGTTGAGTATTCAGGGACCGCGGAAGTGGGGGCAGAGGGTGCCAAATGCCACCCCTAAAATCAAACGGGGGGGGGGGGCTCTCCAATTTTACTACCTGGTAAAGAAGGTTTTTTCTGTGCTATCCTTCACAGTTTTGTTTTTTCTTAAATGAAAAAGCGCTTGTACGTAAGAAAAATTGTCGGAGAGAGCAGAGCATAAGAATATTTTTTAACACGCTTTTATTAGTTCCACCTGTATGTAGTTATGTTTGTTTGTAACGGATTCTTTGAACGCGATTTTCACCCACTTCAAAACTTCAGATTGAACTGAAACTGATAAGTTTGTCCCATTATCCTGACTAGGATCTTCAGGATCAACGATTTTTACTTTAAAATAATAAAATCCACTATACCGGCCGTATGTAAAACTACAAACTTATGCCAAATTTACCGACTCCCCGTCTCTTTACATTTATACGAAGTAAATACTACGTCTACGTCGTGTCAAAGATCGCTGAGTGCTCTCCGACGCATTGGAATATTCTTCCGACTATCAATGTAACAGAGAAGACTAACATATCTAGCAATACTGCACGTGCATAGGATAGAAACATTTCGTTTAGATTTAAATGACATTCTTAGGGAACTCGCTTCAAAGGCGGCTGAGAGGTGCAATGTCTTTGGTATCATCCAGTGAATTGCAAGTCTCATAACGCGAAGCGTTTGTGGTTGTGCATTATCTTTGCAATATAAGTAATAAATAAAATATTTTTATAATTTGATTAAACTAGTCATCTCTGTTTCGTCTTATAACTGCAGTAAATTGACCGGAGGAAGCCAGGGCCGGGGATTGAAGGAAGGGGGTGACCAAAGATGTTTGTCTCACCCCCCCCCCCCCCGTCATGGAGTACTTCCGCGGTCGCTATGAGTATTATTATATAGTAAACACATATATAGTTTTATTGTATACCGGGTGAAAGTTGTTACACCCCCCCCCCTAGTTTTTCCATGGTTTTTGAAATAAAAATTTCAAACTTTTAGGATAGTACAACCTGACACCAACCATTTCAACGTTTCCATTACCTACTATCTAACAGTTATGTTGTTTTAACGAATTTACGGCCATCTTTGAGATTTGTTAAAAATCAACTCAGGAGGCCATTTTTGAAACAAATGATAATGTGTGATACGTCATTGAAAAGGTAATTTTTTGCACATTTCAAATATTGAATCAAAGTGGTAGGTTTCTATTTAAAGTCAAAAAGTTGCTACCACCTCCGGTTGAACCGGAAGTGATTTTAAATGTTTGTTTACGCTAAAAAATGTCACCTTATAAGTGCATTTTACCCTAAAAGTTTGACATTTTTATTTTGAAAACCATGGGAAAAACTAGGGGGGTAATAACTTTCGTGGTCACCCGGTATAACTAAATCAGTAATACAGAACATAAGAATCAGAAAGGCATGTCAACCATTTATATGAACGATGATACTTTAAATTATGAAATACCTTAATGATTATTAAAACATATTGATACCAAAAACCACCAACACTACCGCAAAAATATGTATTTATTACATGGATTAAACTTTAGGAGTAATGAAAGATTCGCATGTGGACAAACCCTTTTTTTACGTGGATCTACAAGTTCCGGTAATAACGCCACCAAGTAAAACTCACGTAGTGTGGGAATCATTTCGCTACTCCAGAAAATGTGCAGTAAATGTGAACATAAGTAATCAAATTGGCTAAAATACAATTTATGAGCTTTGTATCCGTTAGACAGAAATAGACTTATAGTCCAGGCAACGAAGGAAACATAGAAAAAAAATTAAACTATCATATTTCTGGAGGGTTATAGTTTCGAAAGTAGAGGGGAATAAAAAATGACGTAGTTTTAAAAATTCATTAAAATAAGAAATTAAGTATAAATGGATAATTAATGAGATACCTGAAGTAAGTGTTATCAAATGTTATTATTTAAACATATTTTTAATGTTCAGTTACAATTAACCAATGCAAAATGTTTAAGGCAGTCGATATTTATTTATTCATTCTTATTATTGATAGAATCGTAAAGGTTTACTTGTCTATTTCTTTATCTACCTAAACCTACACACACACACGCACCTTCTGCGTCATCGTTGTCCATTTGAAACTCCTCTTCTTCTGGTGTACTGTTGGTGCACGTACCGTGGCAAGTTCCACAAACGGATGAGCCACCGGGTCCTTTTTTGTTATTGGGAAAAGGGATTGATCCTCACCGCGGGCCCATCCCCACTGGTCAGGAGGTAAGTTGTTATCGAGCCACTGTAAGTATACTCTCAACGAGTGCTGCTCCGCTGAGTCTCTGGTTGGAGGAAGTGAGAAGAGATCAGCTTTCATCTTGGTTGATGATTTGATGAATGATGAATACCGGTGGTTATTCAAATCACGCTGATTGGCATTGGCAGTATAGAAAGCTAGGAAAATCCTCTCACCAGCTTGTGACACAGCACCAGGTGTCGATGAGGGGTTATAAAATATTTCAGCAATGTCTCTCATCTGACTAGGTTGTTTTGTGAACAGTGTGACCATTGTTGTTTTGCTTTTTTTATAAATTGCTGAAGTCGTGTCGCATCCGCTGAAGGCATGAAGAAGCTGAATGGATGCAGTTATTTCATTGAAAACAATTTAGATTTTACCTTGCGCCTGCCAGGCTTCAAGAAGTAAATGTTACCTTCTGGCGGTGCCAAAGCAATCAGTAGCATAACCAAGTCTACATCTTCCCCTATTACAGCAACAGTAGGATTAGTTGTTGCTTTCTCTATCCCACATCTAACGATGGTAGTGTCAGCATCTCCTGTAGCGACCTTAGTTTCAATACCTTCATTTTCAGATAATGATACTGTCGCACGGTTACACTCATGTTCTCATCAAAATTAACAAGAGAGGTTTTTTGGTGCCTCTTCGCCTGTTTTGCTCGCTTTGTACTGCTGACATCTCTATAGCCATCAAAAACCACAGTGCAGTTTTCCCCATAATGCTTGATAACATAAGCTACATAATGATCACAAATTGAATGAATCTTGCTCCCAACATTCCATTTTACTCGGTGAAGGAGTGTTACAGTATCAAAACAACTTAACGACACCCACCCAAGGTGAGCATCGCACGACTAGGTCAGTCCGGGAAAAGCTGGCACACTCGCCCTGAGATTCGTTAAAACAGACTAAAGGCCTCGGCTATAACGCTCAGGGAGTTGGGCGTGGTTCAAACGGTACGCCACTGGGCAAGCGTGCTAGGGCATATACAGGGCAAGTCAAAATAAAAGGGCGCCACCAAGCCTGAAGTAAAGGTGTGACCGAATAACCGGGCATGGACGGTCAAGCGGTAGCGAAGTATTCAAGATACTCCGTCTATAAGGGTACTTAGGAGCTGTAAGCTCAAACAACAATTTCGTGACTGAAAACACTGTGATTGCGACGTCGGGACCTTTTGGCCGCGGCTGTGCCGCTACCGAACCTACCTGCACTTTCCAATTTCTCAAGCCCCGTCGTACATCTATCTTCACACTGAAGAGCGCTATCTGAAACAGAGCATGCACCGGTCGAACAAGAATAATACGTCCCTTAATCAGATATGTGTCTATTGGTCGACTTTACATTCGGGCAGCGTATCGCGCCTCCAAGCTTATATTATCTCTTACAAAAAAATATACGCATCAGCTGATGGACGCGCTAATGCTACGGTACAACACACAACACGTGACTGGCCGCTGTTGGTTCGTCACTTTACATCAAACAGAACAATGAAAAATGGGCGCCGTAAAAGGGCGTTAGTTTATAACAATAAATCATACGCCTGCGTAGGCGACGGAAGCAGTGTAGCTGTTGGCAAACACGGCGCCGCAAAGGTATGCGACGAATGAACTCGCGGCCTAATTTATTAGGCAGAGTGGGCAGCGTAACTGCAATACTTGGGCAAAAAGGGGGCTAACATAGCCTCGCAAAGATATGCGAATTCTGAATATAAATTCCAGCCAATGCCACGTCGCCCAGGCATGCGATAAATTAACTTAAACGAGGCACGAAGCCAGCGCACATGAAAAGTCTCGCACAAATTGTGACAATTACGGCGTCGCACGGCTATGCGATGCGTTCGTCTGCTGATTAATCGATTAGTCACAACCAAACCCACACACATGCAGTTACTAAAATGAAGGTTAGCAACGGCCCTTCACACAGACATATGCGAAGAGTTCACCACTTGTTTATACGGTTAAACACCAAGCTTACGCACATGCAATTACTGAAATTAGGGCTAGCAATGGTCGCCTTACAGAAACATATGCGAAGAGTTCATTAATTTCTTTATACGGCCAGGCACAGAGCTCGCGCCCATGCAACATTTAAATGAAAGTTAGCGACGGCAGCGTCACAAGGCATCGTAGCCCCAGAGCGCCGCATAAAATAGTAATAAGCGAGCAAGAGGCACAAGTACGCCCCCGCAGAAAGACCACAAACGCAATATCGTTTGCACAAGTAACAACTTCTTCTTCTTCTTCTCAGCCTTCTTTCATCCACCGTTGGATATAGGCCTCCCCTAGATTTTGCCAATTGGTCCTATTTTGTGCTGTTTGGTGCCATGTGTTCCCAGCGATTTCTTTCTAACAACTATTATGTTTAAATGGTTATATTACAGGTACCTTAATTCGTAGACGGTCCTTGAGAATGGCGTGCAATCGGTTGGTAGTCGGCTGCAGTCCGTGGCATTGAATCAGACGCGATACGGCATTTGGGGCAAACGAACTAAGATCCGCCAAATATGGCGGCTATGAAAAGCACTCCTAGGAGTACAACGACGGCGGCAAAAAGAGATCCAATACCTCCTGCTGGATAGATCCTCGAGAATCGAGTTAAAGTGGACGACCCCTTACTTACAGAAGCAGAATCGGACTCGCAAAGCCCATCGCACCCACGCCTTGAAGTGATGACTGCCACTCGCACAACACACAACCTCTCTTGTCTGCAGTTCTGCCGGAGCTCTCACGCGACAGGAAAAATCGACATTAAGCATAGCCTTCGCGGCAACGGCACAAACTCAAAGGCAGGCGTCCCCAAGCGCCGAAACGCCCGAGGACGCCCACGCGACAACACAATCACTAACTGCTCTCCTCAACGGCCTGAGATCAACTCCCCAGCAAGAAGCGTTAGGACCCGGAACATCGCGGGAAAAACCTGGCGTCACCACGTGACTCTCGACAGCCAATGGCAATGCGAAGAATCGAACAAGCACGTCACGGTGACAAGGAAAGCGAGAGGCTTCGCAGTCGCTCCAAAAGAAATAAGTGGCGTTCGAAGGGTGTTCCAAAATGATCGAAGCGGGGCAGCTTCGTCTATATACAGTAGGGCGGGCCGTTCATGTATATGAAAAAAAAAGTTACACGTATCCGACTGTAACAGGACTTAAAAGTTGCGTGTGGATGAGTACATTACCAGGGAATATTTAATTTTTGGTTTTATTAGCACTTTTAGCCCTCTACTTAAGTTCAAAGTTTTAGAATTCTGGCATGTCAGACCTATTTCTTTTATGGAGGCCGATGTAAAAATAATAATCATTGTAAAGTATTTTGTATTCAAAATAAAAGAGTAGTAATGCAAATAATATATTACTTCACAAATAGTTAAAATAAGTATACTCAAGACATAGTAAAAATAAATCAATAAATCATAAAATTCCAAAATATGGGAAAGTGGTTTATCCTGCTGCATAATCTTGTTTAGTCTCGAAGGAGGGCATTTCTGATCTGGAGTTTGATGTATTTCTTATTATACCGTCTCTGGACACTTCTCCTGCGACTGATAGGGCAGCTTCTGTAACCATCTTCACGGAGCGTTCTACTGCCTGCGTGTGGCAGGGAAATGGTGAAATATCTATTAAATGTTTCCCTATACCTTCCATTTCCTTTCTGAGGATTATTTCCAGTTGTTCGTCAGTTATGAAGGACAGAATAGGTGGAGGAGTTATTTGAAAATCAGGCCACACTATCATATCGAAGTAATCCACAGCAGAAAATTCTATTTTCGGTGGCTTGAATACTCTGATAGACGTAGACTTACTGTTTTTTTCTGGCTTTAATGATTCTTCTCACGGCAAGTTCCCTGATATGACGTCGGCTGTCCAAAATCATTGTTAAAAGTAGGTTTTCCGGATGAGCGAAAAATCCATTCCTTTCCAGTACGGGATCAATTATTGACTTCAGATCAACTTACCAATTTGAAAAAATGAGAAGCTCCTTCTGTGCAGGAAGGTTTTCTTTTTATTTCGAACCATACAGGAGCGTAGACTTTCATAATATACCCCACTAACATTTTTAAGTTTTCGTCTGGATTCTGGGCCGAAACATATAGTCTTAAAATCCGATTCGCCGTAGTGAGCCAGCGAGAATGTGTCAACTTTCCGGGATGTCGATTTGCGAGTTCTACAGGAAAATTCCCAGAAGCTACTGCTTGATAAATCTCATAAAGGTATTTTTGATCCGTGCTAAGATTGTTAACCACATCTTGTTCAATATCGCGCAAGTTTCCAGCTACTGGCGTAAAAATTAAAACTCGATTTTTTTCGCAGGTGGTCAAAGCTTTCCCGATAGGGCCAGAATACTCTCGGGGTCCAGAAGTACAACCATCAAGGCTAGTAAACAAATGCCTTAGTGGCAATTCATTTGCATGTAGTAGGCAAATCAACCACTGAAGTGGTCTTCCTAAATGTAGTTCAAACAATCGAATTACGCCACTCTTCCAGCCGGTGTTAGTTGGTGTTCCATCACAACCAATACAAACAATATTCTCAGAATCCAAACCGTGTCTTGAAATAAAATCTAAACTAAAGAAATTCTTAAAAATCATAATTCCAACCCCCAGTCATCTCTTAACGAAGTCCTGACCTTAAACCACGATTTGCTGTTCTTGCGTTAGTTCTTATTGTTGTCAGCTCGTTTTACAGAAATTTATTATTGTTATAGTTGTCTGGTTTACCGGCTTGGTTAAATTTTCAAATTTGCTCGATTTCCGGGCATTCTCTGTCTTACTTCGCCTCACGAAGCATGATAGTTTAATTTTGTTTTTTAAATATGCCTTAAATATGTTTTAATTATTTTCAACTAGTTTGTTAAGATTTTCCCGTAAGTTTTACCTTTGATTAAGCTATTTTTACTAATTAGATTGTTTTTTAGCTCGTAATTTGCGCCTTCACGACCGACTAGGCCCGTAATTTTCCATGTGACTTGACACATATGGTTTAACACATGCACCTCCTCAAGGTTCAACTCTGATTTGCTTAATTATGGTTTTATCTTTTAAACTACTGTTTTAACATGTAAGTTCTCGCCTTTTAACGGTTCTATTTTACTAATTTGTAATATTAATTGTAGTTAGCCTGATGATGACTTTTTAGTCGAACATGTCGCTGCTGTATTAACCTAGCATTTATTAAATGTGATACATGGGGAAGGTTTGGTGCTTTTAATATCTCTCCTGTGATATACAACCCCATTTCGAGTTACCAATGGATCCTTTTGTTCATAAACCTTAAGTCGGTCCTGCTCATCTCTCTCTGACCTCTTTAAAGAAAAGCATACACGTTTTCCACATACAAATTTTGCAGCATGCGAATTGTATAGTTCGGCGGAATTATTTATAACATCATAAGCCAGGCTACCAGCATGACGTGGTACACGTTGTACTGCATCCATAAGGTCCTAGTATAAACCAGCATCTGTTTAAAGCTCCGAAAATAAATTCTCTTCATTTGTCTTTGATATGTTTCAGAAATATTCATGTTCAGAACATTGCGAATGGTCACCTAAAATATGTTTTGGTCCATTTAATATAAATCGTCTTTAAGCTTTTAACCTTTGTTGATCAATTATGCAATTTAGATTTCCTGTATTCAGTTGCCTTTGTAATTGCAAGCTCTTGAAAAGCTTTTGTAATTACTTCTTCGAGTCCTTCCAGATTAATGTGTTTATTTTGGTACACATTATTTTTAATCCATGCCCAGAAAATATAGTCTATAGCAGGCCACTCAACAGGGCCATTTCTGCCGATCCAGTTGGCTGGAAATTGTTAGTTAAAAATGTTTCGACAGCAGCTTCAAAATGAGGAGGTGCGCGATCCTGCATAAAATATAAATCACCAAAGCACGTAATTTTGCAGCATATTTATATAATTTGAGCAGCTACCGTTTCTCGAAAGAAGTAAGGACCAACAACGCCAAAAGGTGAAATCCCCCCCAGACAGTCGGTCCTGGTTCGTTTAAGCGTTTTTACAAACTAAGATGGGGGTTTTCAAGAGCGTAATGAACACACGAATTTCGATTTACGCTTTCATTTAATTTAAAATCTGCTTCGTCAGTCCAAATAACTTTGTCCAAAAAATTTTCATCTTCAATTTGAAATGCAGCACAAAATATTTCTGGTTTTTCAAAGTCAGTATCTTTTAAAAAATGCATTTCTAGAGGCCTATAAACTTTAAATTTATTCCCCTTTTTAATGCGCCTTTAGATAAATACCTAGTTCAGCACTACGGCGTCTAGAACTTGTACTGGGGTTTTCCACTAGAGCAGTAGTGGGGCGTCCACTACCCTTGGCGTGAAGCAAACGGGCAGAGGTAATCTCGGCCGCTTTAGATATTTTAATCCTCAATAACTGTACTAATTTTGTTAAATAAAATCACAAATGCATATCGGTTCATAAAACTGTATTAAATATAACCCTAAAAACAATACACATAGAAATATACACAAATTCTTAAAACTATACAAAAATATATTTTAATATTACATAGTGGAACTATACTGCTCCACAAATATGAACTGGACCAGTTTCATATATTTGTGCAATTTTTAAAAATATTTTTTGCCAACCTTTCAAGATTATATCACTATAAAAAGCATTTCTTTTCATAATTTGGTTTAAATAAAACGATTAATTAAATATTATCATATGAAGATTTTGAATTTCGCCCAAATGTTGATAGCATATTACATACAAAGTATACCAAATCGTTGCCAAACATTTTTAGAGGTTCCGAGGAGACCCAAAGACCTGTTAATTACCCTTTTTTGTTCTTTCTCTTTTTTTTGTGAAATAGTTTTTTTTTACCATTTAATTATTTTTTAATTTTATTAATATGATTTTGTTAATTCTTCAGTTGATATTTGAGGATAGTGCTATTAAATGTGCTTAATATGATTATACTATAAAACAAAAACTTTTATATTTTTTTTATGACGTAATGTAACAAATTCAATTTTTATGGGTGGTCCTAAGGTACTATATTTATACGAGCAAGCTTATCCGCCATTTTGAGTTACTGAAAGTGGCGGCAAATTCAAATTCTAGTTACTTTCCAAATTGCATACGGTAAGTCGGAAAAACAACGATCATGTCTAATTTAATCCGTCTTGAAAAAGATTGGTTTTTAATCAAATAAAAAAAAGCAGAAAAAATTGGAACGAAAACACTGTTAACTAACACGCATGTGGTTCAAATTAGAGAACTTTAATAGTACCTTAGTTCAAACAACAGTGACGAGTGACAGAACTCAATAGAACTGACAGATACAGTTGACAGCACAGAACAACACCTACACACTGTATAGATTTAAATAACCACACTTGGATGAAGACTGTAATTATAATTAGCATCGTAATGGAATGCACCAAGATTTAAATCAGCATGCATTGTTCGTCTGGATGGAGCAGTACGTATTCCAACAGTTTCTAGTCTTGCTTGGTTGACAGATGACAGAACGCACGGTTACCGGTCAGCGCAGCCAACGGCTTGGCGCTAAAATCCCTGTGACACAAAGTCTAGTGGGATAAGCTTGCCTGGTTAATAAAGCACTCTAGGGGCCGGTTGCAGAAAGCAATGTTAAGTCTGGTGTTAGCTAACATCGCGTCAAAGTGAACAAAAACGAATCAAATCTCAAATGCTTATGGTAACTAATACATTAGTAAACAAAATTTGATGCGATTTTGTTCACTTTGACGCGATGTTAGCTAACACTAGACTTAACATTGCTTTCTGCAACCGGCCCTAGGTGGTCCAGTTCATTTGTGGAGCAGTATATAATAATGCGAAGTTAACTTAACAAATTTTAGGTATTGAAGGTATTCTTGCGATTTCCGAGTGTCCGAATTAAGTAGGGGAAGGTGGTCCAGAGTGAGACACCTTTTCCTATTTTATTTCTGGTGCTTATACCGTTTTCATAAAAAAATCGTTTTTTGCTTATTACATAGCCTAGGGTATGTATTTCAAACCCACAGAACAAAACTGTTCATTTCTGTAAGCTGTTTGACATGATCATTGTTTTTTTTATGTTAATACTTTTGTCTCAGTGTGGACCATCATAGTCTACAATGAGACACAACGTGGGCCACATAAGACAACATATTGTATGCAGGTATTTCAAGTTAAAATTGAAGCATGATTTGCTAAATACGTAAAAATAAGATATTTTAGTTTCAAAAAGTTTATTAAGTAGTTACGTAAACAAGATGTTACAATACAGAAATAAAAAGTACAAATATTACTTATTCAGCGAATATCTAGATTACCAAAATTTACCTCGAAAGAGAGGTATGCTTGCTGTCGCTTTGTTTTACCATGAGCAGTTGGTGGTGGCAATATCATTTTAATATCGCTTTCCGCTACTGCTGCTAAATCTGGTTCGTCTGGGAGGAAGAATGTTTCAGCAACTTTCAGGCTTTTTCTGAGATAGCTAACTTGATAGTCTCCGCTTCTATTTTTTTTGTCTTGCAAAATTGTGCCAACATAAAATATCGGTTTAATATTCTTACCTTTTACCTCAGGACGAAATTCAACCAAAACATAGTCGTCAACTTTTGGAGGTCTTAACAGCTCTTCAAAAGAAGAAGGATCTACTTCTGGAGTCCAGTTTTCTTCCGCTGAAGAACTTTCAACTGATGGTGAATTGCGATAACTTTCAGAAGAAGAACTAGATTTTTCAAACAACTTTCTTTTCAATGATTTTCTTTGTTGAGCCGTTGGTTTTGGTAATTTATTTTTAATCAAACGAAGCGCCTCCTTTTCTGGTGTATCAGTAGCTATCATCGATTTTCCTTTTCTTCTAGTAGAATAATTTTTTCTTTCGCTTGCTTTTGGGTATCCTCGAAAATCTTGGGGACTTACAAAGGTGTTTGATGTTTGATTTTCAGGTGTATTGGAAATTTGTTCACAACATGGTGTGGATAAATTTGTAACTGAGCTTGAGCTAGGTGTTGCTGAAGGAACTACAGGATTAGGCCGATCAGTTACGCTACTTGGCAAGAAATCGTCATCTGAGAACACGTTTTTGTCAAAAGGGAATATACCAGTTTTCCGGAATCCGGATAAAATATTAGCAGGGGTCATAGCACGTTGTAATGCTATATTGACACACTGAGGAATGTCATAAATGTCATGGGCACGCCAGGATGGTTCAAAAGCCATGAGTCAACGGCAGCGTTGTAATATGCTTTAAACGGAGAATAAATTGAAACATCAAGGGGTTGTGGCTTATTGCTACAATGAGGTGGAAAAGTCAAAATAGTTATCCCATTAGCTTTAGCTAATTCTAGGCATTCTACAGAGAGATGGCTTTCATGGTTATCATAGACCAACAAAACGGGATTTTCTTTGGACGATTTAGTATATTTTATAAAGTGTCTCATGACATCTATAAAAAGTGCAGTATTCATCCAGCCTGAGGGGTTGGCTAATCCAAGTGTTCCAGGATATGCACTCTGTAGCATATGAGGTTTAAAATACTTGCGTGGAAATACCATAGCTGGCGGAATTGTGTTGCCAGAAGCATTTATAAAACAACAGGTAGTCACTAACGTACCTCTTTCACCACTAGTGACTTGGCTAACTTGCTTGACCCCTCTACCTGCAATCACTTTTTTTGGTTTCTGTACCGTTGTAGTTCCAGTTTCGTCGAGATTCCAAAGACGGGAACCGTCTGCGAAGGCTTCGCTTCTACTCAAAGCATCCTCTAGTTTGTTAAAAAAATTGGTAACATTGTAGCGACTAAACGATGTAGAACGGGACAAGCTACAACCTTCAGGTTGGCGAATACTTAATGCAGAATGTCGTTTTAAGAAGCCTCTCATCCATTCTAAACCAGCACATTTTGCCGGTACGGCAATTTCATTTCTTATTGGTGTTTCATATGCTAGACGACGACAGTCGGTTGTATTTAGTGCATAATTCATCTTAGAACAGGTTAATAAATAATTTTCAAGAATAGACTCTTGATCATCAGTCATTATTTTACGACAAGCATAATTTGGACACATTTTAATTTGTACACCAGGATTATTACACATTTTTTTAACATATCTTGCCAATGTCTGGTAAGCAAGCCCTTTATAAATTGCAGCTTGTCTGATGCTGTATTGACCGTTAACCACTAACTCTACTGCTTCTCGCATATCGCCCTCTGAAAATGACCCTATGGCTGTCTTTCTTTTTCGGTTTCGTGCCATTGTCTAAGATGAAAAGAAAAAGAATTACATTCAAAACAACTCAAAGAATGCATATAGAATTTGTAGTCATTTAACAATGGGGTACACTGAGACAATTATAATGTTAGTTGTCTCATACTGCCCCATGCAGATTTGTCTCATAGTGCCCCAACCCACCGTTTTATAAAAAATTACTCATTTCTAACCTCAAAGGTTGGATTTAAGGAATTTTAATTTTGTTAATTTAAACCTTATTTGATGCAGTTTTAATAACCATATGGTCTTTGTATTAAAAAATAACATGGTTTACATTAAGTCATTGGTAGTAAAATAAAAAAAAGTAACTTTACTCACTTCAAAATTAACTTTCAGCTGCCACTAAAATGCAAATGAATATTGTGCTAACTTCATACGATTGACAGCTGCATGGTTGCATTCCACGACTTAAAATGTCGATAGCCGCGTTCAACTACACTACACTTTATTATAAACTGGCGTGTCTCACTGTGGAACCTGTCTCACTCTGGACCTACAGTGCCTTTATATAGACAGTGGCGACAATACAACTAAGCCACAACCCCGCCGCCATATTTATGCAAATTTCTAACGGGTGTTTATTTAAATCCGTGATCAGAGTCGACTGTGATACGTGTTTTACGTTTGGCAGTACTGAAAACATTTGAGATTTGCAGGTTAAGATTTGCGTCAGTTTGTGTCAAAACTGACGCAAAACCGAACCTGCTAACCTCGAATTTGACATAGACTGACAATACACTTCAGTACTGCCAAAAGTATA